>BQNB010005782.1:0-98775 GCA_026074375.1 Tanacetum coccineum | reverse complement strand
TGATGTTTTGATTCCCTCTTCTGTTGCTGGCGAAGAGGCTGTTATTAACTCCTCCGGAGTTTAGACTTAGTTTTTCCTTTCCTTTTTTTCTTTTCTTTTTGTAAGTCTATTTTCTGTTAGGGGAGGGGCGCGTGGTATGCCGAAGAACACTTGTTGCTCTGATCTTGGGGAAAACTGATTGTAGATGTGTTGCTGTCCATCCAGCGGATCCTGAGTTATGCCACCCGCCCTAAGCCGAATGGCTTCCCCCCTAGAACCTTTAGTATAGTTTGTCAAGCCTTTGTAGGTTCAATGGGCTGTACATTGCTTTCCGAAGCAGACATCATTGATGTGTTGTAGTGTAGGGTTGTTTTTTATATGATTCAAGTTTTAAATTTATTTTGCCGACTCAACCAAAAACAACACTTTAACGAGTAGTGTACCCGAACGGTAGTAGTTTCGTGGTAAGTAGGGTGTCGATCACTAAGAGCGAGGTTAAATCTATCAAATTAATTAATATCTTGGTTATCTAATCTATGTTAATTCTATTCTAATCCTATGTTAAACCTATGTTAGTCTAAATCCTAAATCTAATGGAAAAGGGGCGTATTAAGTAGATGAATACGGCGTATTCGCAGAACTGACATTAATGTTTTTAAAGTGCATGGAAAATAAAGACTGATAACGTCCAGACATTTAATACGCTGTATGGTATAGGGCGGATACGTCGTATTAAAGTCTGGGAAAACAGACTCGATAACAAAATTAAATAACATTCTAGGTTGTCTCCCGGGAAGCACTTTTGTTTACAGCGAAGTCTTTAAGTTAGACTTTTCTTTAGCTTCTCTTTTCTTCACGTTGCTCTAGTCACCATCCATCCTTCGTCCATAATCCGAAATATTTCTTGGTAAGCTTGGCACGCATCTCTTCTCATCATAATAAGATCATCGTATTCGTCTTCTTTTACAGCAACATACTCTTCATCATCATTGAACGAATATTTAATCATCATATATTTCCTTATGTTGCATACTGGTGGCTCATGAATTTCATATAATTCTTTATTCCCATTATCTTCATGATTAATTTCATAAGCATCATCATAATTTATATATATGTTCCATTTTCTCTTGAGCTCCCAGCATGACTCATTATTTTTGATAACTCCATCCATGATAGCTTTGTTTCTTAAAGCTTCATCTTTAAGTTCACAATCATCTAAAGCTTCGTACCACTCGTAATCCTGATAATGGAGTTGGTTTTCAATAATGTAAGTTCCAGGTAAATTTTCTTCATTACAGTAACCATCTTCTTTCTAGCTACACGCTGGCCATTCCGAACACCCAGTTTTATAGTTGAAAGACTCGCAAGTATGTTTGACTGGTTTTGGCTCTGTCTAAAATCCAGTGTCAGTCCATGGTTTCTCATCAACCCATGGTACATCCTTATTTCATATTTAGATCCAGTCATTTTTGTAGTCGTCATAGGTCTTAAACCCCGTAATATCCTTTGTAAGTAGGTCCGAATCTACCTTGAGAAGATAATTAAATTCGTTGAATGCTGAACAGATAGGTGTCTCATAGTCAAATATATTAGTGTCGATTCTAAACACTTCAGCAATTTCATCTTCATCATCGAAAGATTCCTCATCAGTAAGCTTAACTTCATCATCTCCTCTGATCCAATAAAACCATAATGCTTTCATTGTATATTGATCCATCGTCTTGTAGTTGAAATTTTTTGATCTTAACCATTCAATAAATGCAACATCTGACGGATCATACCCGCAATATCAACAGTCAGTTTCACCTCCAAAATCATCATCCATTACAGAGTTACATGAGATGTTAGCAACTTCAATTTTATATGTGAATAAATCATTATCCATCCCGCTTAATCGGCTGACTTCCATGTTGAAAAATTCAAGTGATGTGTCACAAGTGAGCGAAACATCTTCGAACCTTTGGCGATCTTAATTTCTTCTCAGAACCTCTCCTTTGATAACCTTAGTCATTCTAACTAAAAAATATCCAGAAATTTATCAGTAGAACCAGTGGGATTGGATACGCTGTATTCAACTGTCGACCAGAACAGTGTATTCAAGAAAAACATTAAATACGCAAACAATTAAACACACAAATATACAAGTAAACAATTAAGAAAAATAACAAAATTATACATAAATAACAAAAATAACACTATCTAAAGTAGACACATAATCCTAAGTTAAATCTAATCTAATGTTAGCAGACCAAAATATCAAAAAAAAATCAAGATAATTATTCACATCCCCGGCAACGCGCAAAAACTTGAGTGTTTTATATGTATGGTTGTTTTTTATATGATTTCAAGTTTAACATTTATATTTTGCCTACTCAACCAAAAACAACACTTAACGTCAGTGTACCCGATCGTAAGTAGTTACGTGGTAAGTAGGGTGTCGATCACTGAGATGAGGTTAAATCTATCATTTAATTATATCTTTGTTTCTAATCTAGGTTAATTCTATTCTATAATCCTATGTTAAACCTATGTCAGATTTAAACCTAATTCTTAATGGAAAAAGGGGTTTTATCCTGAGAGACTGCACGGTTTTGGTTGGTGACTACATCAATTCAGAAAACTGTTACCCTACACGCAAGCTAAATTAACAAAACTAAAAGAGCGGTCTAACCTTATATAAGAAAACTTAGTAACCATTATTAATCCGATTAAAAACATTGGTTTGTATTTCTTCAGTGCAATAATTTCCTCTCTCTAAGTAACAATATCATCATCTTAAGACTGTAGGCGTTACATCATCTAAGACCTAGACAAACGTTAATTCTGTCATAAATTAAAGCATCCGCATAAAGTATCCCTTATTTGCTGATTATCCATCTATCTTAGGGATTAAAGCAATGGTGATCTTGTTAAACCCTAGCTCATAAAAACTTTACCCACTTACCGCTTAATGGCAATTATATACTAGTAGTACCATTGTCTTACATTCAATTGGAATCAGAACGTTATTTGTTAAATTAATCTAGGTTTACCTGCTAGTCAAACAAACACGATCAAATAAACCATTGACAAATCTAATTACCTAGTTAAGCGTATCCTAACACATGTCAGACTTAGAAGACAATATTGTGTAACTATATCTAGTGTAAAATTACTATATGAGAGCTATCCCGGACTCTAGATCCGCTGTCCACTTATCTAGATCCAACTTGAATGATAGGTCAGCATACAAAAGCGCGTAAACAAGATAAATGATAAACATAACAAGCATACAAGATAAAATCAAGAAATCAATGTAAACAAATACCCAAACTTCAGAACTTTATAATAATGGCTAAAACCCAAAGGTATAGCCTCAAACGTCATAATAAATACAAGAGTAATACTTTTAGCACAAGGTAAACTACTCGAGTAATGAATGATACCAAAAACTAAATTATTTACAAAGTATCTGGAATTACACGAATGTCCTCCTAGGAATTGAATAGCGTTGCTCGACCGTCTTCTGCTCTTTTATCTCTTCTGAAAATTCGAATTTTATGTTTAAGGGTACTAGAAATGATTTAACACACACTTAAAACTCATTTGTGAGTTTTCTATTTATAATGTCTGGAAGTCGGTTCAATACGGCGTATCCAATGGGTTGGATACGACGTATTAGAGATTTCTTGGAGTAGGGACCACGTTTGATATCTTCCAGAATATTATATTGATACCATATCTTGAATACGGCGTATTGAGTACTTTGGATACGACGTATTGCTCTTTAATCTTTTGTGGTCTTTGATGAGTGCAGGCACGGATACGCCGTATCTTCTTGATGGATATGGCGTATTGGTCTTTAGAATAGCAATCTTCAAAATATCTTCATTTAAGCTCCAGAATGCGCGCCTTTTGCTATGTTTCACCAATTACTCCATAATTACTGCAATTCTCAAATATAAATGATTAAGTAACAATTTTTTGCAATAACTATACAAAATGGGTTAATATCGTGGGATAAACGATGCTATAAAATAGACGTTATTTAATGTCATCAATCATGCTATTATGCCCAGCCCTTGAACTTTCCTGGTTACTAGCTCGTTAAGTATTGTTTTACTTTCTTTGTGTAACCACCGACAATGTTCGGATGGTTGTATTGCTGCCTTCGTTTGGCTTGTAATAGGTACTTTGTAATACAATTTCCCTTTTAATATAATCTACTCTTTGGTACGCTGGTTTTTTTCTCATAGCTTGTTTGTAATGTTTATACGTTTGTATCTAGCACTTTAGCATTGGTTTATGCCCCAAAACGCCTTATGTTTTCTCTTGCTATATGTTTTTTGTATGGTCCGGACGATTACATCCGGACCACCTCATATATCAGAGCAAATTTTTATTAGCTATGTTCATATACATTACAAGTTGCTTGTGTTTCCTTCCTCCCTTGTTGTTATATGTTCTCTCTACGACGTTGTTGTTCATCGGAGTCCCTTGCTCGGAAGGAAGGATCACTGTGTTTCCTCCTCCGGCCTTATGCTAAAGTTTTTATGTTTTAACTTTGCCTTCCCATTAGGGGTGAGCATATAGGACCGAAGACCGGCCTGGACCAGAAGACCGGACCGTACCGGACCGCGGTCCGGTCCTTGGTCCAGGGTTTTTGTTAGTTTCGGTCTCGGTCTCGGTCAGGTCCGGTCCGGGCTTACCAAAAACCCAAAGATTACGCCGTGTAGGACCAGACCGGACTGAAGACCGACCCGGACCGGACCGTACCATTTCGGTCCAGTCTCGGTCTGGCGTTTTGGACCAAGTCGGTCCTCAGTCCGGTCCTGTCTTGGCTGGTCTGGTCCTGTCTTGGACCTATGCTCACCCCTACTTCCCATATGTATTTCGTGTTTATGAGGTAAGTGTGTTCCTTTACTAATACCCGGAGGTAGTGAGCCATCCGGAGCTTACCATGCTTCGTGTTTGCATCATTGTTACTTATCCAACATAATTGACTTTATCATGTTAAGGTAAAGATCAAATATTTAAATATAAAAATAGAAGGGCCCTCCGAGGTGAGCTAACACTTTGAAAATGGCTACCTCGGATGGGTTACATAGTGCTATTACACATATGCTATGATTACAAGTCCATTTGGCTACTCCCACTAGCTTCACGATTGTAGTTTGGTTTTGTTCCTGGTGCATTATTTATTGTTTTCCCTTTCTTGTTGCTACTTGTCTCTTCTACTGATGGTCTTGTTTTGATACCTACTGATACTTCTTGGTTGAAGTATTCCAGGTTTATGGTTGCCAACCCTGTTAACACTTCTGCTTTTAGGTTCAAGATTTTTGAGAGATATATGATTTAGAACATGTGGAATAGGACCGTTGCATCCATAATTTCCTTTTTGTACCTTCTCTCATGTTCCGTTGCTGGCGTATGGTTGCCTTCTACCTGAGAAACCAATGTTAACGAATCAATGAAGACATGCAAGTCCTTCATACCTTGATTAGCAGAGGCAACTAGTCCTGCCAATA
Source organism: Tanacetum coccineum (assembly GCA_026074375.1). NCBI lineage: Eukaryota > Viridiplantae > Streptophyta > Magnoliopsida > Asterales > Asteraceae > Tanacetum > Tanacetum coccineum. Next base: position 93,286 of record BQNB010005782.1, on the reverse strand, counting down.
GTGCTTCACAATCCATGGCATAGTTGGATGCTTTAAACTTCAACCGGATAGCATACAAATACATCTTGTGGTATATCCTTTATCATAACACGGGTTCGATTCTTGGATCGGGCTAGTTTTTAGAGAGAGAAACACTAGAGAGAGAATGTCTAGAGAGAGAAAGTGTTTTCTTTTGTAAAATGAATTATGACTAGCTTATCTCTTCCAAAGTTGGAAGAGACTATATATAGTACTTACAATATACCGGGTATTAGTACCCGACTTAAAACCGAAAAACGTACTATTAACTATTAAACCACGAGCTATAATAAACAGTAAAATACACGGGGTGACCGAGTCTTTTTCTAATATCTAACATCATCCATAAATGTTAGATCAGGTTTGAAGGGAATGAAGTTCCTTATAAAAGGTGTGGGAACTGCATGATATCCCTTATCAGATTTAGACTTATTATTCTCCTGATTTTCTATCATCTCAGATGAATTCACAAAGCTTTCTACTGCAAGAGAAGTTACAGTAGAAGAAGCTGCATTATATTCTAGTCCAGTTTTAAACTAATCAATAACTTGACTTTCCAGCAAATTATTTAAAGATTTAGATGAATTTTGAAACTTCTCTAATGTTAGTTTTAACTCATCTCTCTCTTTTTCTACTTTTTCCAATTTCTTTTTATTTTCTACTAAAGCAGTGTCTCTTAGTTTAACTTTAAGTTTTAAAACATTAATGCTTTCTTCAAACACATCTTCATTTTTCTTATAGTGAGCTAGTCTAGCTTCTACTAATTCTAAACCTGCTTTATAAGATACTAAATTAAATTAAGACCTTTTGTAATTTGAAGACAAACTATCATATTGTTCTTTGAGAGTAGCATAAGCTTTTACACATAATTTAGAACAAGAATCTACCTCAGAATCTAAACTGGAAGAACTTCCTGAAGATGTATATGCCATCAATACAATGTTTGTAGGATGCTCTTCCTCAGCTTGGTAGCTCCAGTCATACCCTCTAATTCCATCTTGAGCAACCAAGGCATTTTCAGTGGGAGTTTCTACTGTCACAGTTCTTCTATTATTCTCTCTTCCTCTGTTTTCCTGATTTCTAGGAGCTCTACATTCTCTTGCAAAGTGACCATATTTATGAAAATTGTAGCACTCCACTTTAGTCCTGTCAAATCCAACTCTTTGACCATTTACATCCAACTTCCTACCTGTCCTCTGGATGAATCTCCTAGCTCTAATTGTTAGCATGGCCATTTCCCATTGTAAATCCATTTCTTTTAAGTCATCAAGATCTATTTTTCTAGATCCTCTCTTACAGTTGAGGAGAGTTGGGCTGACTAGCTAGAAAAGCACAGATCATAGCATCACTAAGGTTATCTCCAGATGTAGGATTACATTGAGTATGAGCAGCACTAACTCCATGAGCAGTGTTATTTGCTTCATTTGTGCTGTTGTTGCAGTTGCTATTAGTGCTGTTGGAGGATACATAAGCTACATTTTGTGGATTTTGGCTTGTACTTGATGATCCTTGTAAAACCCTAAAATCAGAACAAGTGCAAAATTACCAAAATGCCCATAATGTCAGAAAATTTAATAAAAGCAGAATAAAATTCAATCAAGTGTTATAAATTATAAAGTACATCATGTGACAAGTATGAAATTTATATAAGATTAAAATATCTTATATTATGCAAGAAAAATAATTATTTATTATATATATGTATTTTGCTGAAATAAGTATAAGTTAATTACTTACATTATACAATTAAATATTAAATAAAATAAGGAAAGTATAAAATATTTTAGGCAAAAATTAAAATCTGATTTTATACTTTGAAATACCCAAAAACTCGGCACTTCTTCCTAGTATATCTTTTATATACATTATTTTCATTTGTAAATCCTTAAAAACCCATTTCCGAAAACCTAAATAATTTAGGTGGCGGCTCCAAAATTTTTCACAGCAAGGGACGAATTTTCTAGGGTTCTTGGGAGTACAAGGGAGCTAAGAAAATTATTGGTTCATTGGTTTGAAGCTTGATTCGATTTATGGTGTTCTTTTGAATTCGAAATTTCTAGCAAGCCGAACTCAATAATATCAAAAAAATCATCCATAATTATTCAAGGAATTTTTATAACTCATTTACATTATATAAAATCTGACATGATTCATGAGCAAAAATATACCATGCTCGTTATTTTGTGATTTATTAAGCTTAAACATGATCTAAACCCAAATATGTGCAAGAATTTATTCTGCTAGGGGGGCACTAAATAAATATATACTTTAGATTTATAATTTTTATGACTTGATATACATGGTATGAACCAGAATAAATGTTAGTAAAAAATTGTATAAAAGAATTTAGATAAATATAGTGGAATTTTTCATTCTGGCCGATTTTGAATTATGAAGGAAAATAAGGGAATAATAGGAAAACGAATTAGGTTAGGGGTTTAATATTTTTCCCAGGTCCAATACATGCAAATGAATGTATAAAAAATTATGTAATTATTTGTGTAAAAATTCTAATTAGGTTGTTGTGCAATTAATTGTTACCCGGGTTAGTTTGCATTAAATAGTATAAGTGGGGGGGGGTTGTTTTGTAATTTCCAAAAACTTTGGGGCTGATTATGACATGTTAATATAATGTATAGATTCTGAGAAAAATAAGTGTAAGGGTATAAATTGTCATTTGATAATTGTTATGGGTTAAACATGATTAATTATATATAATATATATATAATTCGAATGTAATTTAAAACTGAGGACTAAAAGTGTAAATTAAGAAAAGTACAAGTATGATCAGTAATATAAAGTAAAGTAATTGAAAATACTATATTGATAATAAATTGCTATGTTTTTCAAAATTTGCTAATTAAAGATCATGTTTAATAAAAAATTAATAACTACAAGGATTTGGATTGTAAATACAGAAATAGAAACATGCTATCTATGGAAACTTACTATTTATAGAAACCTGCTATTTATAGAAACATGCTATTTATAGAAACCTGCTATTTATAGAAACCTGCTATTTATAGAAACCTGCTATTTATAGAAACCTGCTATTTATAGAAACCTGCTATTTTTAGAAAGTCTATTTTTGGGAAGTTTAATTATGGAACTTATTAAATCAGGAAAGTTATCATTTATGGAAAGTTAATTAAGGAAAGTCTATTTTTGGAAACTTACTATAATTAGAAAGCTGCTATTTTTGGAAAGTACCCAATATAACAAGAATACTAATCATGAAATATATTAATCATGGAATATGTTAAGCATGGAACGTACTAATCAAGGAATCATGCTAATTATAGAAAGTTACTAAAAATAGAAAGTTACTAAAAATAGAAAGTTGCTATTATCTATAGCGGTCCAATTTCTCCTTGGCATGTCATCATTGTATCCGAGTCAAAAATCAAGCAGCCGATGGTGAAGTTCATCACGAACAGTCTTGAGTGTCCCGTTCGAGAACTTGTACAACTCATCAGCCCGTATCACTCTTTTATGTTTATTTAAGTCTTCATAGATTACCCCTGGTGGATCAAATGATGGAGTGTAGAGTTATTTGAATTCGATTCCAGGAAATCTCTTTTGAGGTTCGGTGATATTAAGTTTCTTTTTGTAACTCTCTACACCAAGTTGAAGATCCTTAACTCGCCTTTTGATGATAAGACTTCTTATGAACATACAAAGGGCCACAATATCACTTCTGTCGAGAAGGAATAACTTGTGTTGAACAACAACAAGAAGCATGTGTTCAATGTCATTTAAATGTAGATCAACGAAGTCACCTTCTTTAAACTTGTATAGCTGACGATCAACTCTTCTCATCACAATCTCTTCCAAGTGACCATAACCATGTAGTTTCTTAACTTTCACAATGACCACACTGAGAATCTTCTAAGTAGAGTAGACCTTGTGCTTGGAGAAATTGTTTATCTGAGATCTACACCAAAGCTGACGCTTTTCACCCTAGTGCTTGATCCCATTTTCAGCATCTTTGTTATACCTAACTTTGGTAGCAATCCAAAGTGTAGGGACCATGTCTTCAATTACCACTATCTCATACCGTTCTGCTTTGGTCTTCGTGATAGACGTAGTGTACTTCTTTTCTGGATCTGATGATTTTAGAAATTCTAAATCGTTGTTGAAGGAGTATTCTGCAGCAACGGTTAGACAGCCTGGACGACCTTTCAAGGGAAGAGGCTTGATCAAGTTAAAGGGGAAACGATCTCCTTCTGGATTGTTCCAATCAAGTTTATCTGTCAATGCTTTGAAGCACTCTTTCATATTGTACTCAAGTTTAATGTTGCTTGTGCATGTGCCTTTTAACAGCTCGTAGACTGGTCCTACTAAGTGTGCTTGAGTAATATTGTCTATCTTGAGTCGATTCATGGCACACTTAGAGAAATCAATCGAAGTGGCCATCAGTTCATCGAATGTGAGAGGATCCTTTGCAGCAGACACTATATTGTTGAACCAAGGCTATTCAGGTTGATCAACTACAACTTGACGCTTGTTCCATTCTTGATCAGGAGTAGGAGGCCTTGGAGGTGGTTTGAACTAATATTTCTTTGGATCTTTGTCCTTAGTTTGAGTTGAGTCATCAGGTGATTGATCAGCATCATTAGCCAGATTTAAAGGTTTTTGCAGGAGATTTACCTTTAGATGATTCTTTGGAGTAGATGATTTCTTTGATGGCTCAGACTCTTTGGTTCTGCTTCTTTTGGTCTTCTTACCCTGGTTTGGTCCAGCTGAAGGGTCTTCGTCATCATGATCTCTTTTTCTTAAAACTTTCTCTGGATCTGCTTGACCACGTGCAACATCATCATCAAGAAGTATTGAATTCAACAACGCATCAAATAAGACTTGGTGCTTGTCATGAGTCAAATAAGAGCGACTTTTGTCCATCTTGTCAAAGAGAATCTTTCAGTTTGTATCAGATAACGACTTGCTGCTTTGAGCGAAGGTGGAGCTTGAGAGGAGGATTGAGCTACAAGGAGTGGTGTCTTCTCAAGTGCATTCTTTACCATGCTTTGAATCACCAGAGTAGCGAAGTCAGAAACTGCCTTGGGTAGAAGTTTTGCCAATTGCCTCTTGACCTCATTAATAATATTTTCTTGCACGGACTCACTTAATTCTCTCCTTGTAGTAATTGATGAGGAAGCTTCTGTATTAGTTCTTATGTATGTTTTTGAAATCACTTTGATTGTATCTTGATGCGTAGAATGTTTTGAATAATTATTGCCATAGTTTTATATTTATAAACTTCGTCTACCGATACTCGCACTAAGGGCAGAGAACCCAGTCGTATGTAGTGCAGTAGTTGGTAAATCCGAGGTCGTCCCAAGAGCTAAGTTTTAACTAGTTCTAATTTGATTATGTCACATTTAGAAAATGGGTTTGAGATGATTTAAAATAACTTAAAAAAAGAAAATGCAGAAAAGTAAATTGATAGAAGTAATCAGGGAGAAAAGTTTGCTAGCCTAACCATTTCATTACTACTGTTATGATTACGTTTTCTTGTGCAATGTTCAATTATAAGTTTCATTAGTGGTTCTAATATCAGCAGACCCAAATTGGCATTTGAGGTATGACTTATACTTACTCTGCGATCCCAATTCCCCTAAGATCACACGGGCAGGGTATCCAAGTTTGTAGTGGTTAATCCCCAACTATCCTTAAGATGTCAATTTATTACCTATATAGATTATTAACCCTCTCTGAAAGAGTTCCTATGCTTTTTAAGTATTTAATGTGACAGAGGCGGTAATATGGTTATTCCTACACGAGGGATAGGTGCCAATCTACCCTAGTACCCCGCTAATCCCAGGTTCAACCGATAAGTCTAATAACATGACTAACAAGATCTAAGCCACCCTCTACACTACCAAAACCCAGGGATCAATGAAAGGCAATAAGGATATCCAATGAAGCCATAATTAAACAGGAAACATCAATCATAACAGTAGTAAATACATGGCTAGGCCAGCACTAGGAGTGCTTAGCCACTCATAGCAATACTAAGATAAGAAATAAATGGAGAGATCTTGGATTGATAAATCATAATTCTTACAAACTGCGTTTATGAATGATTAATGCTAGAAATAAGTAAAGTGATCCTCCCTTGGACTGCTTGGTAGAATGCTTCATCTTCAAGAGGCCTTGTTCGCCTCTTGGTACTGTGTTGTGAAGTGCTGAAGTGAGTGATGTTGAATGAGCCGAGTGAGGGCTCTATTTATAAGTATCGAAGGTGTTACGGCGTAATAGTTATGAACACATTACGCCGTAACAATGATGATGTGGTTTCCCATTCTCCAGGCTTAATTGATGTTACGACGTAACCGTATTGCTAAGGTTACGCTGTACAGATGACTCGGACACTCAATATTCTTTTAAATTATATGTTACGGTGTAAAGGTGATGGTGAGGTTACGCCGTAACAACTAATGCTGCGTCATTTCTTTGTTAATCTTGATTACGGCGTAACTTCTGCAGGGAGGTTACGCCGTAAAAGCCTTGAATGCCTTCATTTGCTTGAATTCCACGTCCAAATCCCGTGTCTCTTGTTCAGATGCTCGCATTGCTCCTGAAAACTAAATATAAACAATTAAGTAGTGTTTTCAGACATTTATAACATAATTATAAGCATTTTCATAGGGAATTTGATACTAAAAAGTATTAAGTATTTGATGTTATCAAATATCTCCCTACTTGACTTCTACTTGCCCTCAAGCAGAACCATTAGAATGATTTATAAAAAGATTTCCCCAATTTAACTCGGAGAAATGAATTCATAATCTACTTATGCTATAAAACATCAAAGCCGAACACCTCACGAAAAGGGGATCGAAAACACTCAACTTTCATGACTAGTCTAAGTGTTTCATTTCTGGTGATCATCTCAATTGAAGTCATAACATGTATTCTATTCATAAGCTTGGGCAAGTACACAAATTTGCACCAGCTAGAATTAAGGTCTAAACAATCTTAAAAGCAACATGGGCGAGACACGGGTTTAAACAGGGTGAATCTTCCTGCAATATTTACCAAAAGTGTTACACCAACGATGGTGATAACGCCTAAATTATACATGTTTTTGGTGGCGTTATTTATACATATTTTATCATTTCTCATGAACTTTCGATACTTTATAGCATGAAATACTTGCATGTTCACTTGAAGATATCCCGAGATCAAATAAAACATAAGTTCAAGTATCTTTACACTTTGGAATTTTCAAGATACAATAAAGATAAAGTCTCAAGCCTGAAAAGTGCATATGTGCGCTGGCACTTACCTTTGGGCGCACACTATCCTCAAAGTCAAAAAGAATTAAAGGCTGGTTAAATAATGCATTAACTCCATTAAGTTAAGCCGCACAAAGTATTATTGTGCGCTGCAATTTTCCATCTGGCTATAAAAGTTAAATGAAGTCAATAAATATTGGCACATTAACACACCATGTGTGTCACACAATTTATTTTGTGTGCCCTTCTACTCGAAAATCAGCCTATAAATAGAGCCAAAATTCTCACACATTTAATCAACTCATTCTTACATACTTCTCTCATCTCACACACAATCCTTTTCCCTTATGATGTCTAAACCTTCCCCAACCTTTTCCTAGCCTATAAAAATTCCATAACACCATACTTTTAAAGGTTCAGGATCAAACAACCAAAGAACGAAGAAGAATATCATTTAGTTATTGTAATAATGATAGTTTCTTGTTGAATCAGTTATGTTATGAACTACATAGCCTGAGAGGCTAATTCTCTCATGATACTCGGTGAAGTTATGATTAATAAATAAGAGTGTTTAGTATGATAGTGATTCATTAATCTCAAGCTTATGTTGCACCGTCTTATGTCTTATCTTGTAGTTTTGATTATCACTTAGATTATATAATCATACTGGTATAGGTCGAAAGACCCGTTATGATCTAATGTTTAAAGATTTGTCTATGTCTTTGCAGTCTGTGTCGAGATTTTACTCTTCGGTACTTGATTAAACAAAATAAGTTTTGATATAATAAGTAACTGGATCATTTGAGTGACACAATTGGTTTAGTCAACTAAATATAAGTCTTAAGTTAATTAAGTTAATTTGTGAAAACGTTTTCTGACGAGAAATCCTTTTTATAAGTTAAGGTTCCATCTTGGAGGTCTTAATAAATACCACTACTTATAAATTATTCTCAGCTATCCGAGTAGTCATCCTTATTATCACTGGGTAAAACAAAAGTTATTTTCAAAATTGTTAAAGTTTATTTTTCTTTTGATTATTTGAACACTATTCAAATCCCGTGACGACCTGGTCTTACCTAATAAATATTATACTACATACGTGGGTTTAGCCTTTTACCCGTGTGTTTCCCTATAATAAAATTGGTATATTCAGTCATTATCAATTTAAAGCTTTTGAAACACGTCAAAGTTTTTGGCGCCGTTACCGGGGATTTTTAAGCTGTTCTGTAATCAACTATGGAAAATTATTTTAACTCCCCCTCTTTTTCAAAAATCGCCGTACAGTTTTTTGGCAAACTGACCCAAACAAATTTTCCTTTGGATGCATACACGTGCTTCCAATTTTGAACTTGTTGAACCATTACCTAAACCAGAACGTACTCTGAATTGAAGACTTCGTCGACAAAACAGAAGAGTTCCATTCGATCAAAGAAACAACCTACCTTAACACCCGAGAATTGTCTATCCGCCAATTCTCGACATCAATTACTTCCGTCACTTCCTTGATATTCTTCGAAGTTACGATCCAATGGATGATGAACCCATGTGGGCTGCCGATCGTGTTGTCGCTTCGACTCCTGGTTCCGCAATCACTATTCCTGAAACCGCAAACGAATTTCCATTAAAGGTAACACTTACTCTTGTCAAGGAAACCAATGTGTGGCTAGACCAAAACCGATCCTTACAAACACATTCATGAATTCCTTGGAATTTGAGATATGTTTAAATACAGAGACACTGAAAATGAAGTTGTCCGCCTGATGATGATTCCCTTATCACTCACCGGAGAAGCAAAAACATGGCTAGACGAACTCAAGGAAGGAACTATCGAAATGTGAGATGAACTTTGAACTGCTTTCATTAGCCGATTATTTCCACCAGCTCTTTTTGACCGACTCCTCAGAGAAATCCGAGCCTTTTCCCAACATGAAAATGAATCTCTAACCGATGCTTGGCTTCGTATGAAAGAAATGCTTCGAAACTGCCATGGTCATAATCTGTCCAAAGGCAATATTATTAAAATCTTTTACCACAGTCTCAACGAAATAACCCAAGAAGTTCTAAATGTCACAGCTGGTGGTATTTTCCTCTATAAAACACCAACATCACGCTTACCAGGCTTCTCTAAGATAAAAGACATTTACTCAAGCACGATTGGGCTAAAAATCAAGAAACCAATTCATCCTCTTAAGAAAACAATTGCTCTTTTGCGCTGAGGTAGCAGTAATTTTGCATGACACAATTATGGCACGATATGGATGCATCACATAAAAATGGATGCTCAAGTACAAAGAAACTTTCAATCTCGTACGTGCAAAACATCAACACCCGATCTTGCGAAGATGACATGCCTAGTGTCTCGTGAGAAGAGGCTACTTTAGCAAAATTTCCGTAGACTAATTTTTACAATGATTACTGTGACCGAGACTCGAATCGCGATAATTGGTATTCAAACGAATGGAATAATTACAACCGAGATAACTACCGATCCAACACCAATGATAAATCCTATGATCTTCAAAGACAATTCAACGATTTCATGAAATCTCAGCAATCAACCAACGCTTTTGTTAAAAGATCATTATGGTGACATCCAAAACTCAACTCGCACAGTAGCTAAAAATCATCAAGCTTTAATCCAAAACCTTGAAACTAAGTTCGACAGACTCGCTGACAAGCAATCTGGTCGACCTTCTAGATCTCTTTCGAGCAACACTCAACCAAACCTACAAGGAAACAGCTCTAAAGCCTATCAACCACCATAATCTTGTAATGAGCATGTGAATGCCGTATTTACAAGAAGTGGTAAATCCTATGATCCACCAAATAACCCTAATGATTAACAAAACAATTCTAAAAATCCGATCAACTTCGATAGCGATGATGAAGATGATGAACCTACACTCAACCTAAACTTAAAGATCCAAAACCAGTCAAAGAATACCGTTACCCAAACCATACCAACCAAAAAATCCCATATCCTTCAATGCCTAGAAGAAAAAAATGGAGGACCATACGGAAAAATTCCTCGGAATGATCCAAAGCCTTCCGAATCAACGTACCTCTTGTCGACGTCTTAGCCGAAATGTCTAACTATGGAAAATTTCTCAAAGAACTCATAAGCAACAAACACAAAATCGAACAAATTTCTGCCACTTTTTTGAGTGATGAAAGTTCCGCCATTCTTCAAAACAAAGTTCCACCTAAACATGGAGACTCCGAAAGTTTCCTTATTCCATGCAACTTCAATAAAACTTTCTCCTGTAATGCTTTAGCCGAACTTGGTGCTAGCATTAACCTTATGTCGTATTCCTTATATGCAAAACTATCTCTCGAAAACTCTTAAACCTCACCAAAATAAGCGTAAGAATAGCCGACCGATCATTCCAATACCCTCTTGGAATAGCTGAAAATATGCTCGTTGAAGTTGGTAAATTTACCTTCCTTACTGATTTCGTTATTCTCGAAATGGAAGAAGATAGCAAAGTTCTTTTCATCTTGGGACGACCCTTTCTTCACACTGCTGATGCAATAATTCTAGTTAAAAAGAAACAACTCAATCTTGGAGTTGGGACTGAACAAATGATCTTTAATATCGACTCTACCATTAAACACTCTTATTCAAACGATGATACATGTTTCAGTATCGATATTATCGATGAAATATTAGAAGAAGACTTCGATGCTCTTCTAGACAAAGGAAACAAAATCCTCCATTCCATCGAAGGAACCATTCTCGAAGAAGAAATCTTTTCTGAATTCGATAAATTCATAGCAATGGCTACAAATGAAAACTATGACTCTGAGTCCGATGAAGAAGAACCAAAATTTAAGAAAATCACATAACATAGAGTATAAAAATTAAGACATCTCTCGAAGATTCCTCCTACGGATCTCGAACTCAAACATCTTCCTGATAACTTGGAGTATGTATTTTTGGAAGAACCCTCTGTTAATACAAATAATGTCTAGAAACGTTATTTATATTTTTGACCTCTCAACGTTCTGATAATAACAAAATGTAAAGCATTTACGATAAAAATAAACGTTTACAAATTATTAAATGTAAAATTCCATTTCTAAGATTAGTGATCACTTAAGGTATGGACAAACAAAATCATTAAGCATGATTAGTGATCAAGAAAATATTTTTTTATTATCACTTTTTTAAACTCTATAAAAGGATTTTATTAAAAATTCATTTACAAATAATTTTCTATTAAAGAAAAGTTTTATTAAAAACTTAAAATTTGAATTTCAAATTTTTCCCCCAAAAATGAAAGGTTCTATAACAGTTACAACCTTCACCACAAAAAGACAAAAACAGGAGCGGAGTCTATGGGCGGCCCCTTTATAGGCCTGGCGGCCCCCATATATATCTGGGACGCCCATAGACGACCGTCTGTGATTTCCTATCTATAATACTACTCCATTCCAGCAGAATGACACTTTCCTATTTGCATGAAATTTTTTAGTCTTCTCTCTCTCTAAAACTTCTTTCTCTTACTAAAACTCTTGATCACTAACATATTTAGATCTTGTTTCAAGTGATCTAATCTTATCTTCTTTATCTCATCTCTCCTCTCTATCAAGTGCCAGAGAAGAACACTTGTATTCGTCAAGAAACAAAGTGTTGATTAGTGATCTATCCTCTCTTCTTCTAAGTTCCAAACCTCCATTGTATTTATCTTGTGTATTTGTGTGATTCGGATATTTTGTAGATCCGATTGTGTAGATCTTGTGAGTGTGTATATCTTGTGAAGTGGTAGATTGGTTTTAGCTAAGATTAGGATGACATTTAAGTTTAGTGTCGAAAATAATGTATGCAAGTGTAAACGGGTTTCTCCGCCTAAAGGGAGCTTGTTGACATAGTGAAATCTTGAGTCGGATACTCGGGGAGTGGAGTAAGGCAAAGAGGTGCTTCGTAGCCGAACCACTATAAAATCTTGGTGTCTTGATTTGGTTGTTTGTTTCCTTATCTCTTTACATTATTATTGTTGTTATCTAGTTTTAGTTTAGATAGTTATTGCTTATTCATATTGTAAATTGGGTAAACATATAAATCGGATCTAAACATTTTTTAAAGCAAACTTTTAAAAACAAAAACGAACTTGTAAACTATTCAACCCCCCTTCTAGTTTCCACAATTGGTATCAGGAGCCAAGGTCACTCAAGATTTTTAAAATATATTGTATTTTAAAGCTTAGATCGATCTATGGATTCCGAAAAATATCTAGAAGGGCAATCTATGCAAAGACCACCACTTTTTGAAAGTGATAGTTTCATTTATTGGAAAAATAAGATCAAGACATAAGTTTAATCAAAAGATCTAGATACTTTGGCATGTTATTACGATTGGTGATTTTAAAACCATTATCAAAATCCAAAACCTAAAACTTGATGAGGTTGTCCCTTTTGGAAAACAAACCGATGATCTTAAAAGAAGGCTTACGAAAAATAACGAAGCCAAAATGGTTATTTATAATGCTTTGCCAAGAAAAGAATATGAAAGAATTTTTATGTGCAATACTACAAAATACATTTGGAAAACTTTGTTAATCACCCATCAAGGTAATAACCAAGTCAAAGATAATAAGATCGACCTTTTGGTTCAACAATATGAACAATTCATCATTTCCGCAGACGAATCTATAGATAGTGCTTTTGCTAGATTTAATACTATTATCACTAGTCTTAATGTTCTTGATGAAGGTTATTCTAGTAAGAACTACGTAAAGAAATTTCTTAGGGCTCTACATCCTAAATGGAGAGCGAAGGTCACGACGATTGAGGAATCGAAAGACTTGATATCACTATCTCTTGATGAGCTCATTGGAAACCTCAAAGTCCATGAGATGATCATTAAGAAAGATTCCGAAATAGTCAATGCTAAAGGAGAAAGGAGATCTCTAGCTTTAAAGGCTAAAAAGGAATCTAGTGATGAAGAGTCGACTTCCGGAAGTGAAGATGAAGAGTACGCTATGGCGGTAAGAGACTTTAAGAAGTTCTTCAAAAGAAGAGGTAGATTCGTGAGACAACCTTAGAACGACAAAAAGACCTTTCAAAGAAGCCGAGACGACAAAAACGGCAAAAGTGAAAGGAAGTGATTTAGATGCAGAGATCTAAATCATCTTATTGGAGAATGTCCAAAGCCACCGAGAGACAAGAACCAAAGAGCATTCGTTAGAGGTTCTTGGAGCGATAACGGTGAAGAAGATGATGAAAAGATCTAAGACGAGACATGTCTTGTAGCTCAAGCACCAAATGAGGTATGTTCCGAAACCTCTTACTTTAGTGATGAAAACTTATCAATAGATGATTTAGCTTTAGATAATGATATGAAAACTATGCAAAATGAGTTCCTGTTTAATATTGTTCACTATGAGTAGAAACAAAAAATTAAAAGCCACTAGAAATAGTCTAGAAAACGAGCTTAGAGAATTAAAAACTAAATTGTCTACACTCGAGAAAAACAAGGGAGTTAATCTCGATTGTGTAAAATGTCATACACTTAAAATTGAGAAAGAAAAACTCAAAGAAGAATTCACTAGATTAAATAGATTTGCAAAGAGTACAAATTGTTTAAATGAAATGCTAAGTAATCAAAAACCCTCCGGTGACAAATTAGGATTAAGGTTTAATTTATTTGAAGCATCATCTAGTGGAAAGCAAGGAAATAAAATTTGTGAAAGCTCAGAAAAAGGTAACCTCTGATGAAGGCCCCATAAATATGGGCCGGCCTTTAAAGTGCTGAGGCGGCCCCCAAAGCAAATATGGGACCGCCACCAGCAATGCCTGCATCTAAGAAAAGTGTGTCTTTTCAAAAATCTATTTTGGGTCCTAGACCAAAACACATAATTATAAACAAGGTTAAAGTTCCTGTTGCTAGTGACAATGAAGTCAAACAATTTTATAAACCATTATCAAAACCCGAAGTTGAATTTTCGAAACTTAATTTTAGATCAAAAACTCCACCTCCTAGAAGAGTCAATAATAATTATCCTCGTGCCAAAACACCGTGATGACATCAAATAACGTCTATTTTATAGCATCATTTATCCCATGTTATTAACCCATTTTGTATAGTTATTGCAAAAAATTGTTACTTAATCGTTTATATTTGAGAATTACAGTAATTATGGAGTACTTGGTGAAGATTAGCAAAAAGGCACGCATTTTGGAGCATAAACGAAGAGTTCGAGCAAGTCTACTGATCTAACAGGAAATACGCTGTATTATTCTAGACCTATACGACGCATCCAAGACTTTGACGATTTAAAAAGACACATTGCTTTGACTTTGAGGAATACGGTCGTTCCAATCAGTATATACGTCGTATATTCTTTTACTTTGGTCCAAATAATCAGGAAAGTAACTTTAAGCCATATACTCCTTACCCAAGGAAGCTCGATAAACGCTGTACCAGATGTATAAAAACACCGTACCCAAAGAGCCAATACGCCGTCCCAATAAGCCAATACACCGTACCGGAGTAGCCCAATACGTCATACCCAATAGGTCCGATACGCCAATTACCAATAGCGTCTGTTACGCGATCCAGGAGGTCTGATACGCCGTATCTATATCAGCTCAAGAAAATTCTGGAATATTTTATTCTTGGAGCCCACGCCAAGTTATCCAATACGCCGTATTAAGCTTCCCAATACGCCATATCGAACCGACTATCAGACCCTATATATACAGACGACCCTAAACTCAATTTTAATCATGCAAGTGAATCCCTAAACCACCAAGTCGACCAAGAGACAATCAGAAGAGCATAGAAGGTCAGAAAAGAGCCTCAAGATCATAGGAAAACTCTTGTAATCTTCGTGCAACCGAATACGCGTTCGATCAAGGTTTCTTTACTTTAATTGTACATATATCAAACCGTGTTTATTTTTACAATGACTATCGGCTGATACCTTTAGGTATCAGCTATGTTTATGAAGATCTAATGTTTGGTTTGTTTATATCGATTGTTTAATTTATCGTTGATTGTTGTTTATGTTTATCAATTTATATTCGTTTACGTGCTTAAGTACGCGACTTATCATTCAACTAGGTCTAGTCCTACATATTTAATGCGCTGCAACTTTGGTGTTGTTTGGGCGTAGGCTAAGAGTCTGGGATAGCTCTCCATATTGAAATTTATATATCTAGAATCATAGGATCACAAATATTGACCTATCTTTGCCTTTAGAATAGTGAGCTTAGTTAGACTAGCAGGTGACCCTAGGATCAACGAGTACGTTCTTATTCCATAGGTAAAGACTCAGACAGTGGACTACTAGTATATAAATCGTCGTTAAGCAGTAAGTGGATAAAGTCTCAATGAGCTAGGGTTTAGTAAGAGCACCATTACTTAGATCCTAAGATAGATTATAATCAACATAAGGATGCTTTTTGCGGATGCTCCTAATTTGTACAAAAATTAGCGTGTTAGGTTATTAGAAGATGTACGCCTAAGTCTAGGAATGATATGCCACTTCGAGATAAGACAATCATTGCACTAAATAAACAAACCTGCGTTCTATCGGATTATTCATGGTTGATACGTTTTCCTTACATTAGTTCTCGACTGCTTTTTGTTTGTATTCTTGTAAGTGTTTATTTCTTTACTTGTCATCAAAACCTTAGGTTAGATACACAAAACTGTGCCAGTCTGTCAGGCTGACCCCTCCTTTTTTGCATTAGTTTTAGGTTTAACTTAGATAACTAAAATACTGATAGAATTAGGAATTAACGCTCTCGCTCTTAGTGATCGACACCCTACTTACCAACGAAACTACAATTGACCAGGTACACTGCCCGTTAAAGTGTTATTTTTAGGTATAGTCGGCAAAAAATAAATAGTAAAACTTGATACAAAAAATAACACCTACACAACGACACATCAAGTTTTTGGCGCCGTTGCCGGGGAGTGAAGTTGTTTAATTCTTATTTATTAGTGTTTTAGTTTAGTTTAGTGTAGTTTAGATTAATTTGCATAATTGTGTGTTTGTTTTGTGTTTTTGATTTTCTGCATTGTATATTTTTGCATATTGTGTGTTTGTGTGCATTATTACAGTTCGCTGTAACTTTCTGAGTCGAATACTCAAGACGGTGTATTCAACTTCTTAGATACGGCGTATAAATTTTTTTCAAACCAATACAGCGTATTCGACTCAACCATCAATACGGCGTATTCAGTTTACTGAATACGGCGTATAAGCTATTTGACAGTTTTCTTTCCTAGCGAATTTATTACAGGTTAAAATGGACAACCCCAACATTACTATGGAAGAGTGTATCAGGCTTGAGGAAGAAAAAGCTCGTAGGCGTGGTAAGGTGTATAATTGGGAAACTGCTACGTATGGTAAGATCTGGGATAATGAAGACGTTCACGACCTCGGATCTGTTGAAACTGAATTCCTAGCTATAGCCTTTAATGACACGTTAACATCTGAAGCAACACTCTCGTATGAGCCTACGGTAAGTTCTCTGAACTATGAAATTGACTTTAAAATATCGTTTGACGAATCCGACGATGAAGATTTCATGGTAATTTTTGACAAATAATCATTTTCCTACAAAATAATTTCTGTCAACAATTTAAAAACGGATTTGGAAATGATAATGATAAAGTCAATATGCCTTCACTTCCATCACCCGAGCCTACGGTCAGTTGTTTGAATAGGACTTTCTTTATGATTTGAGATTGAATTTACCATCCATTTTTATTTTGATTGCTCAAACGTCTAAATTAGATGATTTAGACTACTTTAAAGATTTTGAGAATGAATTTCTAGCCATTGTTTACAATGATGCTCAAACGTCTAAATCAGATTTATCAACTAAACCGATTTTAAAAAACCTCAACATATCGATGAATTTAATTTGAAAGATGAAACATCATTGTTCGAATGTGGCTGGAAGAGGAACAAAATGTTTTAAACTTTAATGATCAATTTCCTTTTAATGTAATTTATTTAAATGATTCAAAATCGGATAAAGACAATGATGATAATAAAGTCGATATTGAACACTCTTCGGGGGATTTATCTGTCAAACCATTACCTGATGTAATAAATAACAATGTAGGTGTATGTACATGGGTCAATCGCTTGTGGAAAAAGTCATGATTAATCTAATAAATTTTTCAGAAACTTAAACTTTTATCAAGGGATTAAAATTTTTAATATATGACTTGGAATCATCTTAAAAAGAGATGCAATTCATTTTCTATTCAAGAATTTGGTATGTGTCATTTTGGCATCCGTTCGACCCCAAATATTTTTACAAGGAAGAGATTAAATTGGGCAAGTCTAAATTAAGACTTTTTTTAAACAAAGTGAATTGCTGAGAGACAACCGAATTTTCAATTTTTATCGAGTTGTCTTCCCAGATTTTCTATACGGGTATCTAAACCCTCACTGGATACGGTTGGTATTGACTTCTGGCGTTATCCAGCTTTATTTTTCTAGCACAGTCTATACGACGTACTTAATTAATTGACATACAACTTATACAGTACAACTAACGGCGTATCCTGGGGACAATGGCATACGGCGGTACTTTGACTTCCTGTACAGTTTTAGGTATTTATTTTGAGTCTAACCAATGAATACACGGAGATAGAATTGCATTTGTTTTCTGAGAATATACGCAGGACCTCGTGAAGGAAATATCGACGAATATTGGTAGAGAATTTACAAATCTAGAAATCTTGAAGTGTTGGAGTCTTGAAACCTCAAGACGGTTGTTCAACACAAAATCTTGTACATAAACGCAAATTATAGAATCTACTGAGCAAATATCAGGGGAGTTTCTCATTCTAATTCTTTTTAATTCCCGTAATTCTAATGTTTTACATATACAACGAGGACGTTGTTAATTCAAGTGGGGATGGAATTAGAATGTTTACTTGTCCTATTTTTCACACTAAAATGCTTAAATTATGTTCAATTTTTTTTTCTAGCATACCTTTGTGAAATTACTTGATACATAACCCGCACACCATAACCCTTGATAGATATTGTAAGGATTTAACCTTTCCGTTTCCAAATGTTTACCCAAATCCACAAAAATATGAGTGTGCCGGTGATGTAATTATGGTGGTTCCGGGTATGCCTAAACGTACTTTTATTGCGAAACGTAAACAATTTACGTAACCAATAAAATAAAATGAATAAAGTTAATAATTATACTTAAAATAATTACTTAACACTTGCTTGATGTAAACATTTAATTGTTTGATGCCCGTTTACATTGAATGATCATTTTTAGCTTACGCGATTTAAGTTAACGATTACGGTTTAAAGCAAACGCGTACAATACTAAAAATACTTAGTGAATTTATTGACGATGTCAATGACCCTAAAACAAGGGGTGTTATAATTTGTTTCGTTACACCCTTACACCTTAAGCTACCCTGTTAGATTAAGTTTAATTTACAGTTGCTAGTTGCTTAAAGTGTAAAGTCTGTATTTCCCAAGTCTTGTGTCATTTTCTATCTTTTGTGTGGTTGGAAATTTACACATTGCAAATGGAAATGTATACTGGTAGTCAAAGCTCATGTAATTTTACTACATTCACAATTAATGGTGAATCTGAAGAACGAAGGAATTATCCGGAATTATTACGATCGTGAAGATGGTGAAACTACACCGAGATTTGAAGTTTAGTTAGTTAAAAAAATTGCAAAAAAAAAAAAGCTTGAAGATAATCATTTCACGAAAGAGCATTACCGAAGGAATTATACGAAGGATCGATTATTCGTTGATACGTCGACAAAAATCAACGATGTAGAGTATTGTACAAAGTGGAAGATATCACCACTTACCTTGTAGAGTATGTAAAGTTTTGGGATGATTGGGGAGTTGACCATTATGGGAACGCCAACTTAGGTTGTTGTTTTTGATCTATGATCAAGATGTTGTAAATAGTTTTGTATTTGTTATAATAACGGTCGGGAAAATAAGTGTCTAGCAACTAGTACTTTAAGCCTTAATCTATTTGTTTCTTGATTTTTATTTAACAACAATTTACTTCCCTCTCACCTAATGATTAACCTCTGGTTTTACGCGAATGAGAATCTATACGAACATGCATGTCTTTTTTGGCGTTCCAGCCATGTATGCATGTCTTGTACCTTGTTGGTTTATGACTTTTGGTGAAAGTTAAAAGGTTCCTACCCTATATCATTCTTCATCCTAACCATTGGTTAAATTCGAATGGGGATGTGATCGAACACTCATGTCTATCCCGGCGTTCCGGGTGTGTATGTGTGCTTCAGCTGCCTTGTTGGAGTGGTACTTCTGGTGAAAGATTGTAGTATGATCAAACCGTACGCCTTTCCATACAAAAACCCATATTTACCTTTATAAACTTGTTACTCCTTGGCTTTAGTGGTGGAGATGTGTATCTTTGCCAAGCTTATGATAGAATACTCGTCACGACCGAGCAATTGAGCGAATTAGTTACATGTTACCACATAGATTAGTTGAGTGATTTGAGTGTTTTCATCTTCTTATTTCGTGAGGTGTTTGGTTGTGTACTTGTAATAGATCGAATAAATACTTTAACAGAAAATATCCTTGGGGATATATTTTTGTAAACTTCTAAAGGCTACTTGAGGACAAGTAGGATTCAAGTGGGGGATATTTGATGACATCAAATAACGTCTATTTTATAGCATCATTTATCCCATGATATTAACCCATTTTGTATAGTTATTGCAAAGAATTGTTACTTAATCGTTTATATTTGAGAATTGTAGTAATTATGGAGTAATTGGTGAAACATAGCAAAAGGCGCGCATTCTGGAGCTTAAATGAAGATATTTTGAAGATTACTATTCTAAAGACCAATACGTCGTATCCATCAAGAAGATACGGCGTATCCGTGCCTGCACTCACCAAAGACCACAGAAGATTAAAGATCAATACGCCATATCCAGAGGACTCAATACGCCGTATTCAAGATATGGAATCAATATAATATTCTGGAAGATATCAAACGTGGTCCCTACTCTAAGAAATCCCTAATACGCCGTATCCAACCCATTGGATACGCCGTATTGAACCGACTTCCAGACATTATAAATAGAAAACTCAAAAACGAGTTTTAAGTGTGCTAAATCATATTCTCGATACCTAAACCACAAAAGTCGATTTTCAGAGGAGAAAAAGAGCAGAAGAGGTCGAGCAACGTATTCAATTCCATAGGAGACATCGTGTAATTCCATATACTTTAGTAATCGTTCAGTTTTTGGTATCATTCGTTAACTCGGTTAGTTTACCTTGGCTAAATTATTACTCTTGTATTTATTATGACGTTTGAAGGCTAATACCTTCGGGTATTAGCCATTATTATGAAGATCTGAATGTTTGGTATTTGTTTATATCGATTTCTTGATTTATCGTTGTATGCTTGTTTATGTTTATCAATTTATACTTGTTTACGCGCTTTTGTATGCGACCTATCATTCAACTGGATCTAGCTAAGTGGACCAAGCGGATCTAGAGTCCGGGATAGCTCTCCATATAGTAATTTATACATCTAGAATAATAGTTACACAAGTATTGTCCTTCTAAGTCTGTGTCTAGGATACGCTTCGGGCTTAACTAGTTAATTGGATATTGCCAATGGTTTATTGATCGTGTTGACTAGCAGGTGACCTAGATAATTCAACAAATAACGTTCTGATTCCATTGGATAGTTGGACAAGTGGACTACTAGTGTATAGATTGCCATTAAGCGGTAAGTGGGTAAAGTCTCTATGAGCTAGGGTTTAACAAGATCACCATTGCTTTAATCCCTAAGATAGATTATAATCAGCAAATAAGGATGCTTTATGCGGATGCTTTAATTGTGACAGAATTAATGTGTCTAGGTCTTAGGATGATGTAACGCCTAAGTCTTAAGAATGATATGCCACCTCGAGAGAAGAAATCATTGCACTTAATAAACAAACCAACTTGTGATAACCTGACCTTAGTCGATCTTCAAGTAGACACACGACCCTTGAAGCTGTATCAAATAAAATGTCCTAATTGCTAAGAATGAATAAGGGTTCTTCTTCACTGATAGCTTTGTTCAATTCCCAATAATGAATGCACATCCGTAAGATCCACCTTCTTCTTTACAAATATGTCACGTTGCTCCCCAAGTGTGAGGAACTATTCTTTATAAAGCCTTTGTCGAACAGCACTTTTATTTGTATCCCGACAACCTTTTCATTTCAGAAGGACCGCCAATCGATAAGGGTGCCTCTGAGCACAGGTTCAGCACCAGTTACCAAATCAATTAGAAATTCCACTTGTCGATTCAAGGAAGACCCGGAAAGTCCTCTTGAAATACTTTAGAAAATCATAAACTATTGGTACGTCCACAAGTCGCTTCTTCCTTACTTGTCTTAACCTCCTTTGAAGTAACATGTCCAAAAAGACCTGGACATCCATTTAGCCATGATATTCATGTGAAAAGAGAAACGAGATAATGAGCAGACGAACCCCCGCCCCCCCCCCCCCAGTTCCCCCGGTTTGCTTCCGTCACCCTGTAATAATTAATGTTTCATTTCCCTAGGGGATACGAACGATCCTTCTCCGGCATAACACAATTATTGCATCGTACATTGCCAACCATCCATACCAATTTATAGCATCAAAACTACCAATTTCTTACGATACATTAAAATTTATGTTTGAATGGGAGTTCCAGGATAATATAATGTATAACCCTCAAATGGAAAGTGTTCAACCCAATTATTCACCCGTCTTTTAATTCATTTCATAATAGTAATCTAATGCATAGGTGTGATATCAAATTTGGTATCTAAAAGCAGTGGATAACAAAACTTCTATCGTCACCATCATCGAAAAAGATATAAGCAAAGCAGTTAGTATCGGAAGTACGAACCTGCACGACGTTGTATTCTGGGATTTGTTCTGCATCCTTTTTTAACTAATCAACTTTCATACCTACCTTGCTGGAGCATTGCCACCCCAAACTTGGTTAACCACAGTTGTTGTTGTTCTTCAGCTATGGGACATTCCCTCTTGAAGAGTCCTTGGACTCCCATACTCCAAAAACAGTAAGGCTTCTTACGACCGCCAGTGCCCCTCATATTGTTAGCATAATTTCGTACTTCAACAAACACGAGCAAAAAGTAACAAAATTTTGTTTACATTTGTGGCATATAGGAGCACATGGACCATCGAGTGAAAATTGCATTTTGATCATATGGGTTTTTTGGATCCCCCATAACTTTTGCATCTCAATATTCCCTACAATTATAAGCCCTGCCAAAGTTCTGCCTCATGATTTTGGTGTGTTGTTTATTGGTGGATGTTGGTTATTATCTGGCTTTCCCTCTTGTTCACTATCAGACCGTGCAGCAAAAGTTGCGATTCCTCTTACTCCATCACTTCAAATGC
This sequence comes from Tanacetum coccineum, assembly GCA_026074375.1. Taxonomy (NCBI): domain Eukaryota; kingdom Viridiplantae; phylum Streptophyta; class Magnoliopsida; order Asterales; family Asteraceae; genus Tanacetum; species Tanacetum coccineum. Next base: position 70,610 of record BQNB010005782.1, on the reverse strand, counting down.
CATTTCAGTTGCCTCATGCAATATCCTAGCTTGTATGGCTACTACACTTCCGAGAAGCATTTCTGTGTAGGAGCCACAACATATTTTCTTAATCTTGTCAGATTCTTCAGGAAACATTCTAAACCATTCAACAGTGGCCATTTCCTTGAAACGTTGGTTGTACCCTATCAACATCGGTACCTTCACTTCAATTACCACAGTTGACTTCGAAGTTTCTTATCATTATCAAGTCCTTGGGCAGTACTATGTTAGTTAATGTCTAGCTTCAAGTTCATCCAGGTCCATTGCATATGTAGCAATGACATTACCAACTTGATCCTTAACGTAGGATTTCCACTCACGTTAGAGCATATCCTAGAAATATTAACAGGTGGAGAACTTGATTTGATTTTCCACAGAATAGTTGCTTATGCGAAACACAGTTTCCATCTTCTCAATCCATTAAGTCAATTTGACAACTCCTTCTGTGCCTTGGAAATTTAGTGGTTGGCACTTCATGAAGTCTGGGTAAGTGCACTCACGAGTGGCTCGCTCGTTTCTCCTAGCATCTGTTCCTGAATTGTGGCTGTCGACACCATTCGTGTTTGCATCACGTGCTGCCAAAGCGGCAGTACGCATTGGTTAAAAATTGCCTAAGTTGGGCATAGTGTCAGATGTGGTGTTGGTTGTTTCTGGGGCTATGTTTGACCTCGTGGCTCTTTTGGTGCCATTTTCTTCAATCACAAGAAAATATAATACCCGTTAGATTTTGTAAAATCATAACCATGACATGACATAAGCACAATAAGTAAAGTGAGATCATCTTACAATAAGTAAAGTGAGATCACATCACATAGTAAAATAATACAACTGGAATAGTAATCAAATAAATGAATATACCATAAACGACAATTCATTTCTCAACAAATTCGATTACAAGACGACATAATAACCCACCATCCAAATATAATTAGAAAACTACATGATTGGTCCAAGATACAAAAAAGATCACAAAGATTAGGGTACTAAGATAAAATAATATATACAACCTAAAGCCAAACTATCTTTGGAATGTGAAACCCGTAAATACATTCTTAGGCTAATACAAAACAACAAGCCATAACATAATCTAGGAACAGCAACCAGCCTCCTCTAGAAGACTTGGCTGTGCATGACCCTTAGCTATTCTCTGTGCTCTTACCTTGCCATCTGATCTGAAGCTCTTTCACATCTTTTAGTGCCTCAGTGAGCTGTCTCTGCCTCTTGTAATCTGCTGCCAGCATCTCTGAAATCACCGTTTGTCTCCTACGCTCTGCTAACTGTAACTCTCTAATCTATGACTACTAAGCTAACACTGTGGTGTGTAGCGACATAACCCAATCACGATCAAGTACGCTAGCCCCCAAGGATCCTACCCACTCCAACTCTAGCATCGCAGGCCTCTGTCTCTATCAGAAAACATATATGTGCATGTGCACACCTATCTCTAAACACATGTTGAGTCGACCAACCAATAGCTGTCGTTGACTCTGCTTATCATCTAACCTCGTATAAATCTCATTCGTATCCTGCCTAACCCTAGTCTCAAACGCTGTCATATGTTGACATAACTCTATGTCACTACTAACTGGTGCCCCCTGCAAGGTCTCAACTATCTCATTCCACGAGTCGGTGATCCCATATCCAATATCTCTCTCTGGATCACGCCTGATCTCCCTATCCATAGTAGCTACAAAACCATAGTCTGCCCTAAGACCACCAGCCGGTATAGCAACAGCAGTAGACGAGCTCTCTCTGACCTTGTATGCAGGACCAAGAGCGATACCTAACCTCTTTCGAGGTGGTAAGGTAACCTCGGGTCTGTCCTCTCTACGATCAATAAATAGTAGAAAGTTTAATTTTGAATCCCATAATGATGGATGGCATGAGTCGGCAAAATATAAATTTAAAACTTGAATCATATAAAAAACAACCCTACACTACAACACATCACACATCTAATGCAACAACTGAATGGTCACAAAGTAGGGGTGTTCAAAAAAACTAAGAAACCAACAAACCGATACGAACCGTTCAAACCGATACCGAAATAACCGAAGCCGAAAAAAACCGAAACCGAAAAATCCCGCTTATCACGGTTCGGTTAGGGTTTTTACTTTTAGATATCTGCGGTTAACCGAACTGAACCGTGTATACTATACATGAATGTTTTAACAAAATATTTAAATAATTGTACAATTATTGATTATAGTTTGCACTACTTTTATTGTATAACGGCGTCTTTTTCTTCTAATATTAACATCTATGTGTGAAAATTGATTAACATGATTGAAACTTATAAATGTCGAATAAATAATTTTGGTTAATATGCTATGTATGTTAATTTGAATGCAGTTATTGTGACGAAATAACTATAGTATGACTTTAATCTATATATTCAATGATAACTAATTAGACTAAAATGACATTTTACGTTCTAGATTAGTTTATTACGTCTAGAATGGTTAACCGTGACCCGAACTGCGGGTAACCGCTCATTTCGGGTATTCGCATGTTCGGTTACCCGCCTAGTATAGTTCGCTTTCACGTCGTAAAATGACTTACCCGCCCCGTGATGGATAGTTTAAATCTTCCAACTAACCAAACCGAACCGCCCCGTGAACACCCCTATTACTAAGTCACTCACTCCTCATTCTGTTCAACGCAGAAAACGGTCATAACCGGATATGACTTAGACCACTTAAACAATTGATAATAGACATATTTGACACAAGATATAAAATTCATCTAAACTTGATCAATTTTTGTTCAATTTGGAGGTACTGTTTTACAAACTTTTGAAATTCAACTCGCATGAGATACTGATCTTGTTATTTACAGATATTCGAGCTTTAAACAACACATTCATACATATATCATTAACACATACTGAATCTAGTAAGCCGCCCCAAAAATTTTATGCATTTACCAACAAATTCGACACTTCTAAAATTGAATTTTAACCTTTTCTGGTTTGACTTTTCCGAAATTTGACTTTTTCAGTCTTAACTTTTTTGAATTTGACCTTATTTAATTTAGGCTTGTCGAAATGAACTATCTGGCCAATTTTTCAACAAATTCGATCTTATTAAGCTATAACAAGTCCATTTTAAGCAGGATTAGTCCTTTATACCCGTTTTAATCAATTTCGACAAAGTTTGAAGACTTCCGAATTTGACCAGCCATCGAATTTGTCATTTTTGAAGTTTAAGCAACAACCATTGCAATTAAACATACACAAACATTATCAGAACCATATCTAAGCCTTATTCTATCATTGATTTTCAAAACCCCCAATTTCGGAAACCGTTATTTCTTATCGAATTTAAATTCGACGTCAAGAACACCATTAAAATTCTTTTTCAAATCCTGTAACATTGAAAATCACTTACTCTTGAGAAGAGAAAACGATTGTGGCCGTTGTAATGAACTCAAAATCAAAAACTTGATTTTCTTTTCTTTTAGGTATCAAACTCGGAATATAAAAAAAATAAGAAATGGAAAGAATTTTCTATTTATACTATCCGAATTTGAAAGTTTGGATTTTGACACTTTCAGTCCTTGGAGTTTTTCCTTTCAAAATTTTGTTTGAAAAATGACGATTTTGGCACTTGTGGTTTTTGAAACCGAAATTTATTTAACAGAAATTGCAAAAACTCCCCCTTGGAGTATGATCCCTTTGCACAGTTAGTCCGTTGAATTTTTCCTTTTACAAAGTCCATCCTATCACAAAAAAAATAAAAAAACTCCCTCTCGAAAATATACTATTTTATTTAAAAGCTATCAAATATTCGAGAGATCATTGTTTTATTAGATTTTGAAATCGATGTGAGTTTTTCAAATAGAATTCAGGTGATGTACGTGAATGGGATTTACAAAAAACACATGTTTTGACAATGAGAACACATTTGTTATCAAAATAACTCTCTCTCAGATCATGATCCCGTATAGATATTGAAAACAATTATGATGAAAATATCGAATCATGAATCTGATTGTAATAAGAAGCCATGTGGTTTTGATTAAATTATATTTTTATCCTTTTACATTTTTTATTTTTATATTTGATTTTTGTTTTTGAAAATTTATTTACAAGTTTGATGTATGATCTTTTTCAAGAAGATAACTTTGCCAGACTTTCCAACTGTGTTGGAGTCATACATCTCATACCAATGCTAAGAACTAAGTACTCAAAGCGTTCTTTGGGAAGAGCTTTAGTAAATAGATCCCCAAGTTGGTATTCAGTTCTGACAAAGTATAATTCCACCGTTCCCTTTTCAACGTGTTCTTTAGTAAAATAATACCGGATGTCTATGTGTTTTCTACGCGAATACTGAACCGGATTGCATGAGATAGCGATAGCTGTCTTTGAATCACAATACATCGGTATTCTGTTGTACTTGTATCCATATTCCAGTAATTGTGTGTGTATCCAGATGACTTGTGCACAACACGCAGACAATGATACATACTCATCTTCAGCTATTGACATCCAGTACAATCTTGCTTTTTAGAACTCCAGCTCACGAGCTTTTCACCTAAAAATTATAAGCCTCCTGAAGTGCTTTTGCAATCGTCTTTACTTCCAGCATGGTTTGCGTCTAAATATACAATTAGTTCAAATCCAGAATCCTTACCGTAGGCCCATGTTATAAGACTGTCTTAGGTACCGAAATATCCTCTTAACCTCTTTGAGGTGTTTGACCGTAGGACGTGCTTGATAACGAGCACAAACAAAGGTGGCAAAAGCAATGTCTGGTCGACTAGCTGTTAGATACATGAGCCCTCAAATCATTTGACAATAAGTCATTTGATCAGTAGGAGTGCCTTGTAAATTAGCATCTTGTCTCTCAGTGGCCATAGGTGTGCTCATAGAGACACATTCATCCATACCATGTTTCTTTAAAAGCTCGGTTTCATATTATGACTGACTAATGAATATGACACGGGGTGATTGATGAACTTGAAGTCCAAGAAAAAACTTCAGTTCACCCATCATAGACATTTCAAAATTATTTTTCATGAGATTTGCAAATCGTTTTGAAAAATTTGGATTTGTAGACCCAAAAATGATGTCATCGACATATACTTAGACAAGTAATATGTCTTCCCCGTGACGTCGTGTAAACAAAGTTGGGTCAACAATACCTTTAATAAAATGGTGTTCAGTCAAAAATGAAGAGAGTTTGTCATATCATGCTCGTGGAGCTTGTTTGAGACCGTATAAAGCTTTCTTTAACCTGTAGATATGGTCTAAAAATTCTGGATCGACAAATCCATAAGGTTGGCTAACATAAACTTCTTCTTTCAATGGACCATTGAGAAATTCAGTCTTAACATCCATCTGAAAGATTGTAATATTTTATGTGCAGTAAAATCAACGAACATCCGAACGGCTTTAAGACGAGCAACAGGAGCAAAGGATTCCTCAAAATCGATGCCTTCTTCCTGCTTGTAACCCTTCGCAACAAGATGAGATTTGTTTAAAATAACAATATTTTCCACATCACTTTTATTCTTACAGAGCCATTTAACAGCAATTATATTCTTTTCATCTGGTCTAGGAACTAGTTCCTAAACATCTAGTCTCTCGAATTGATGCAACTCATCTTGCATTGATTCTATCCAGCTGTGATATGACATGGCTTCTTTAATGTTCTTTGGATGGACTTGTTGTGCAGTGAAAGTGATGGATATGTAAGAAGATCTCTTCTCAAAGTATTCGTCGTACATTAGCCCGAACAAATTATCCAAATATTCTTTAGATGGAGTATTCATTGATTCTTTGGGTGAATCATCATTAATGAATTGTTTTGAAACGGGTTCTAAACTATCATGTTCAGAAGCCATAGTTGTAAGCTCATCAAACTTGACATGGATGGTTTCCATAATCTTTTTGGTGTGGCAATTATATATTTAAAACCTTTTGGATGATTCAGAATATCCAATAAAGATACCAATGTCTGCTTTAGGTTTCATCTTTCCAAGATCCTCTCGGTTATTTGTTAGATAACACAATGAACCAAAAACATGAAAGTACTCCACATTTGGTTTTCTGTCGTGTAGCAATTCATATGGTGTTTTGTTGTACCTTGTATGAATTATTGACCAATTTTGAGTAAAGCAAGCGGGTGGAAACTGCCTCAGCCCAAAGGAATTCTGGTAATCGTGAAAAGATAAGCATTGTACGTGTTGCCTCGACAAGAGTACGATTGCGTCTTTCAACAATACCATTTTGTTAAGGCGTTCGAGCAATCGAAAATTGTTGCATAATGCCTAACTTTTTATAATGGGCCTTAATAGTTGCGTTTTTGAATTCAGTGTCGTTGTCAGTTCGAATCTTGTAAACTTTGGCATTGTAATTCAACTGAACTTGAGCAATGAAATTCTTTATTATCTCTGGAGTCTCATCTTTTATGTGAAGAAAATATACCTATGTGAATCGAGAATAATCATCAACGATCACACGAGTATACTTCTTTCTATTGATCTATGCTACCCGCATTGGTCCGCATAAATCCATATGAAGCAATTCCAACTTGGAATGATTACTTGGAACCACTTTAGGTGGATGTGAAGATTTCATGATTTTTCCCCTCTCACATGCAGGACACAGGTGATCTTTACTGTATTTGAATTTAGGAAGATCATCAACCAAATTGTGTTTGGTAAGATCGTTTATGGTACCAAAGTTCAGATGTGAGAGTTTGCGGTGCCATAACCATGACTTTGTTGAAGTGGCTTTGGAAAGAAGATAAACAGGTGAAGAAGCAGCCATATTTGAAATGGTGATAGTATACAAATTGGATTCGCGAGCTCCTGTAAGCAAATCATCTCCTTCCAGATTTCACACATAGCATGTGTTGGAGTGAAAAGCAAGTTCTAGATCACTGTTACAGAATTGTCCTACACTTAAGAGGTTATGTCCTAGGCCTTCAACATAATATACATGACAAACAATCATGTTTCCTTGTACCTAATCACCATAGCCTGTGATTGCTGTAAAGTGATCATTTCCAAAGCGGACTGTGCCCATGAATTTCTCAACGAAATTTTTCAGCAGTGAACGATCACCAGTCATATGCTTTGAACATACACTATCAACAATCCACATAATGGTTTCAACTACCTGCAACACATGACGAAACCACATATGGACAAGAGGACGTTTTGGCTACCCATTTTTTAATGGAAACTGATGTATTAAGAGTGTTTCTACTATTAACAACATTCGAAGTCGTCTTAATAGGAGACCAAACAACATTTGGTTGCAATTCGTACCACTTTTTCCACATTCGACTAGTTTGTATTTTATTCTTCATGTATTTGCTAAGTGAAGTTTCTCGCAGAATTACTGAAATTGACTTAAACACACTAAAGACCTTATTTTTGGTACATAAGGGAATAAATGCAGCAATCTTAGTTTTGGAAACTACGAAAGTAGTGTCTAAGGACTCAGATTGTGTAGTCTTAATAGAAAACCTAGTCTTTGAAACTACGAGAGTAGTATCTTCAAACTTAGATTTTATTGTTCTAGAAGTAGTGAATAAAGCTCTCTTAACTTTCGAATGCACATTCAATTTATAATTCGCAAGACATTTATCATGACACGGGATAAGCACATTCTTAACACAAGAAACACACAATACATCCTTCGCTTTAAGAGCGTTTTTAACATCCTCATCAATTACAATCTTTTTGTTTGAAACAACATTCTTAGATGCAACATAAGTCTTTCCATTTGTCCTAACAGGAACTTCTAGTTTCTCTGATGATTTCTTAGTGTTGAATAAGACATTATTCTTCAATGGTGAATCTCTATTTAATGGTATTCTAACACTAGAAGCAGCACTCAGTCCTGTAGAAGGTAAAACACTTTTAGCTCTTTATGTATTTGGTTCCTGTTGCTTAGTGAATTTGTACATTCCTAGTGCTATGACATTTTGTTTTGTTTCAACATCTTCCTTTTTGTTAGGTGAAGTCTGTAAAGTGACTATATTTGACAAAACATGTTTCTCTTTTTTTTAGGAGCAACAATTTTCAATTGAAAAACTTGTTTATTTAGCGGTGTAACACAAAGAAGTTGATTAGAAACATTAGTTTTGTCAAACTTAGTGTTCACAGACTTGCCTTTTTCAACCTTTTTTTAGTTTAGCTTTTAACTCAGATATTGTTATCAAAAGATCTTGATTCTGTGCACGTACTTCTGCATATGCATAGATCTTTTGATTAACAAGCTCAATCAATTCATTGATTTTTCTTTGAGTTTGAGTTCGTGTCTTTTTTATTGATCGAAAAGTTTTGATATTCTGATTTGACATTTTCTCATTCCTTTATCAAAGATTGTACTTGGAATTCTGTTGATCCCAAGCCTTGATCGATTCTTTACCTTGTAAAGAGTATGTTACCTTGGATGAATCCAAAATAACAAAGGTAGAGACTTTGTTTGTATATCAAAGTGTATGCGGAATCTACACTTTGATACTCTAGAAGTATATATCAATGAAAAAATACTAAACAAAGAACAATGAATAAAACACAAACTGCTTCAATATTATTAGAACAATAATACGAGTGCGGGGGTGGTGGGTTTACTTGTCCGCCTGTCTATAGTCTCGCAGGGGTACTGGTTGGGTTTTTTTTTTTTTTTTTGTTTTTTAATTTTATTTATTGTTTTTTATTTCTATTTTATATTTTTTTTTTTATTTTTAAATCAAATCTATTTTGTTTTTTGAATTCTTTTTTTTTTTTTTTTTTTTTTATTTTCTTTCCCCCCCCCCCCCCCCCCCCCCCCCCCCCCCCCCTATCCCCCCCCCCCCCCCCCCCCCCCCCTCCCCCCATTACTTCTTTTTTTAATTGCTCTTACCTAATGTTTAGCTTGTTGCACAAGTTTGAAGTGTCTAGAGTAAACTTTAGCTGTTTTAGTACTTTTCTTTTGTAATTTGGAGCTTATTGACAGCTTTAAATAACGATAGTGAGAGAGAAATAAGCCAACTTGATGTCTTTAGTACAATTTTTCCCTGGTGCTCAAAGGTGTCAATTTTGATAAGCCCTCTATTGCTTAGAAGTCCTGGTGATCACTTAGCTCGCCCCTGATCTTCGGATTATTTTGAGACGCCATAAGCTCTTTGATATGCTATACTTAATTTCTACGTCACCTTAGGAGCCTGCGATCTAGCCTTATTTGTAAGCCACAAAGGTTGCCCTTTGTACTGTTTGCCTAGTCATCGTGTAGGGACTGCTTATTCTTTCATTAAGGCTTCTTCAGACTTATTTCATAAGCTCACTTGTGCTTCTCCTTGCAGCTTTTTTTTGATAGTATGTTTTGTTGTTTTGCTTATTTGCCCTTTGCTTGCTTATTTGAGTTAGTAGGCTTAAGCATTTTGCCTTTAAGCATTTCATTTAGCTTCTGTATTTTAAGCTATTTAAACTTATTAGTTTTTAGCATCTAGTTTTTTTTTGAGTTTATCTTTTTTTCTTTTTTTTTTTTTTTACTCGGTTAGTTAGGCCCCCTTTAGCTTATTTTGTCCAATGGACTTGCTTATTTGTCCTCAAAAGCCTAATTGAATTAGCTTTTCATGCCTTTAAGCTACATTTAGCTTTCTGTCGATTCTATATAGCTATTTTAAAGCTTATTTTCTATATGCTTTTCAAAAAACTTGTAGTTGAGGAAAGTGTTGTTAAGCCCCCCGGCTTAACAACGTTGCTCTTCATCATGTTTTTTCCAAAAAAAAACAAAAAGGAGAAAGGGGTGGACCCGGGTGAGCAAGACTCAAACTCGGTTCACCCTCGTACACTCTCTTTAGTTTTTTTACCAACAACCACTACCGCTGCGCCCTTGGGACTTTTTCGTTATAAGTCCCAAGGGCTGTGGTTACTCTATTGAATACTTTTGGGGTGTATAAGCTTATAAGCTGTTAACAGCTTATTACGGGCTTATTTTTAAGCCAATTTTTATACTGTTTCAAAATTTCTCGTAGGATAGTTATGTTTCTTGTTTTTTAGTTATATTTTCAGAATTTTTCAAAGACATTTAGTTTTTTTTTAATTTAATTTAGGTTAATAGTTTTAAAAAATTCATAAAAAATACAAAAATTGTCAAAAAAATATTTTTCTTTTTTAGAAAATTTTCTTTAGTCATCTAGTTTGTAGGAAAAATATAAAAACTTTCGTAAGGTTATTTTTACAACTTTTCGTTTTTTTAAAGAGTAGTCCGGGTGCGTTTTTTGTCTTGACTCGTTTTAGGGTCAAACGAACTCCGTTTTCGGTCTAGTCTTTTTCATTCTTCGTTATTTGTTCCTTAGAGTAGTTTTGAGAGTGAAAATTTACTTCGTAGCGTAAATTTTTAAAGATTTGGTTTTCCCCCTTTGTTCGGGTATTCGTTGTCTCCCGTTTTTTTAGCTTAATTTTCGTAAATTTTTAGGATCTTTCTTAAACTTTTTGTTTGTTATTTCTAATTGACTATTTCCACACTCTCAAACCTCAATTCTCTCCTTCAAACTCAAATCTTCGACTGTATGATTTTCCAACAACTAGCCTATTGGGAATTAACGTACCAGGAATAGTTTAATTCTGACTCCTGGCATCTTTGATTTGTAGTTTTTGTTTTACTAATATATATTTTGTAATTTATTATATTATATATATAGTAAAGAAAAATTAACCAATCATAGACCCAAAAATGATGTCATCGACATATACTTAGACAAGTAATATGTCTTCCCCGTGACGTCGTGTAAACAAAGTTGGGTCAACAATACCTTTACAAAATGGTGTTCAGTCTTAAAATGAAGAGAGTTGTCATATTCATGCTCTTGGAGCTTGTTTGAGACCGTTTAAAGCTTTCTTTAATCCTGGTAGATTTGGTCTACAAAATTTATGGATCGGTCAATTCCAAAAGGTTGGCTAACATAAACTTCTTCTTTCAATGGACCATTGAGAAATTCAGTCTTAACATCCATCTAAAAGATTGTAATATTTTATATGCAGTAAAATCAACGAACATCCGAACGGCTTTAAGACGAGCAACAGGAGCAAAGGATTCCTCAAAATCGATGCCTTCTTCCTGCTTGTAAACACTTGAAACAAGATGCAGATTTGTTTTAAAATAAACAACTATTTTCCACATCACTTTTATTCTTTACCAGTGCATTGAACGCGTTTTTTTTCTTATCATTCCTGGTCTAGGAACTAGTTCCTAAACATCTAGTCTCTCGAATTGATGCAACTCATCTTGCATTGATTCTATCCAGCTGTGATATGACATGGCTTCTTTAATGTTCTTTGGTTTAAGGGTGCTGACGGTTAGTGCATACATGCATAATTCAGAGTTAGTCTATTTTGAGTCATCACATGTTTGGATAGGTCACTAATTACTTGTTCCAAAGGATGAGCTTTTATCCAGATATGTATTGAGGGTTGTACTTGGTGGAACTCATGCATATTTGATGGGTCTAGAGCTGTTGTAGATGACTTAGCTTCCTCAAAGTTTGGAGCATCATATGGAACAAATACTGTATGCCCATTAAAATCTGCAGAGTCTTCTTGATTGAATTCATCAGCCTCATTCATGGAGATTGGAGAAGTTTGTTCTTCAGATGTAGTTACAATAGGAGGAGCCTCGTGTTATTCAATGATGATTGAAGATGTCGAAGGTGAGTCTTCATGATTATGAACTTGTTGTGCAGCGAAAGTGATAGACATGTAAGAAGATCTCTTCTCAAAGTATTCGTCGTACATTAGCCCGAACAAATTATCCAAATATTCTTTAGATGGAGTATTCATTGATTCTTTGGGTGAATCATCATTAATGAATTGTTTTGAAACGGGTTCTAAACTATCATGTTCAGAAGCCATAGTTGTAAGCTCATCAAACTTGACATGGATGGTTTCCATAATCTTTTTGGTGTGGCAATTATATATTTAAAACCTTTTGGATGTTTCATAATATCCAATAAAGATACCAATGTCTGCTTTAGGTTTCATCTTTCCAAGATCCTCTCGGTTATTTGGTAGATAACACAATGAACCAAAAACATGAAAGTACTCCACATTTGGTTTTCTGTGTTTGTCAGCTACGCACTTCATATGGTGTTTTGTTGTACCTTGTATGAATTATTGACCAATTTTGAGTAAAGCAAGCGGGTGGAAACTGCCTCAGCCCAAAGGAATTCTGGTAATCGTGAAAAGATAAGCATTGTACGTGTTGCCTCGACAAGAGTACGATTGCGTTCTTTTAAACAAATTAACATTTTGTTAGGCGTTACTCGAGCAACTCGAATATTGTTGCATATTGACTAACTTTTTTATAATGGGCTTAATAGTTGCGTTTTGAATTCAGTGTCGTTGTCTGTTCGAATCTTGTGAACTTTCGACATTGTAATTCAACTGAATTGAGCAATGAATTTCTTTATATCTTTGGAGTCTCATCTTTTTAGGTGAAGAAAATTTATACTATGTGATTAGAGAATAATCATACATCGTCACACGGAGTATACTTCTTTCCATTGATCTATGCTACCCGCATTGGTCCGCATAAATCCATATGAAGCAATTCCAACTTGGAATGATTACTTGGAACCACTTTAGGTGGATGTGAAGATTTCATGATTTTTCCCCTCTCACATGCAGGACACATGTGATCTTTACTGTATTTGAATTTAGGAAGATCATCAACCAAATTATGTTTGGTAAGATCATTATGGTTACAAAGGTTTAGGATGTGTGAGTCGCTTGTGCCATAACCATGACTTTGTTGAAGTGGCTTTGGAAAGAAGACAAACAGGTGAAGAAGTAGCCATATTTGAAATGGTGATAGTATACAAATTGGATTCGCGAGTTCTTGTAAGCAAATCATCTCCTTCTAGATTTCGCACATAACATGTGTTGGAGTGAAAAGCAAGTTCTAAATCACTGTCACAGAATTGTCCTACACTTAAGAGGTTATGTCCTAGGCCTTCAACATAATATACATGACAAACAATGATGTTTCCTTGTACATAATCACCATAGCATGTGATTGCTGCAAAGTGAACATTTCCAAAGCGGACTGTGCCCATGAATTTCTCAACGAAATTTTTCAGCAGTGAACGATCACCAGTTATATGCTTTGAACATACACTATCAACAATCCACATAATGGTTTCAACTACCTGCAAACACATGCACGAAACAACTTATGACAAGGAGGTCGTTTTTCTTTTGCTACCCATATTTTTTTAATGGAAACCGGAGTTTTTATGAGTGTTTTTATATTAACACATTCGAAGTCGTATTAAAGGTGACCAAACAAATTTGTTGCAATTGTACCACTTTGTCCACATTTCGACTAGTTTGTATTTTATTCTTTTGTTTTTGACTAGTGAAGTTCTCGCAGAATTACTGAAATTGACTTAAACACACTAAAGACCTTATTTTTGGTACATAAGGGAATAAATGCAGCAATCTTAGTTTTGGAAACTACGAAAGTAGTGTCTAAGGACTCAGATTGTATAGTCTTAATAGAAAACCTAGTCTTTGAAACTACGAGAGTAGTATCTTCAAACATAGATTTTACTGTTCTAGAAGTAGTGAATAAAGCTCTCCTAAAACTTTTGGAGGATGAACATTCAATTTATAATTCGCAAGACATTTATCATGACACGGGATAAGCACATTCTTAGCACAAGAAACACACAATACATCCTTCGCTTTAAGAGCGTTTTTAACATCCTCATCAATTACAATCTTTTTGTTTGAAACAACATTCTTAGATGTAACATACGTCTTTCTATTTGTCCTAACAGGAACTTCTACTTTCTCTGATGATTTCTTAGTGTTGAATAAGACAATATTCTTCAATGGTGAATCTCTATTCAATGGTATTCTAACACTAGAAGCAGCACTCAGTCCTGTAGAAGGTAAAACACTCTTAGCTCTTTATGTATTTGGTTCTTGTTGCTTAGTGAATTTGTACATTCCTGGTGCTATGACATTTTGTTTTGTTTCAACATCTTCCTTTTTGTTAGGTGAAGTCTGTAAAGTGACTATATTTGACAAAACATGTTTCTCTTTTGTTTTAGGAGCAACAATTTTCTTTTGAAAAACTTGTTTATTTAGCGGTGTAACACAAAGAAGTTGATTAGAAACATTAGTTTTGTCAAACTTAGTGTTCACAAACTTGCCTTTTTCAACCTTTTTTTAGTTTAGCTTTTAACTCAGATATTTTATCAAAAGATCTTGATTCTATACACGTACTTCTGCATATGCATAGGTCTTTTGATTAACATGCTCAATCAATTCATTGATTTTTCTTTGAGTTTGAGTTCGTGTCTTTTTTATTGATCGAAAAGTTTTGATATTCTGATTTGACATTTTCTCGTTCCTTTATCAAAGATTGTACATGGAATTCCAAAGACACGTTCTCACTCTCAACCTTTTCCATCTTTGATCCAAGAGGTTTCGCAAACGTTTTTCAAAGAAGATTCACATTTTGTCTTTCCTTTTCATGCTGTAATTGTAATTCAAAATCAAGACTTTGTTTTTTACATCTTTGAACATCGTTTTCAAGAATGTTTATTCGTTTTTGCATTCTCTCTTGGATTTCAATTGAGTCCTTCTGAATTTTCTCAATTTCATCTTGCACATTATTGTTGACACACTCATGACTCAACAACACACAACATTCGATTTCCTGCTTGAGTTTTGCTTCCAAGAGTTGATCTTTCAAAAGTTCATTTTGCTTCCATGTTTCACTATGATTATTTTTTGTTGATTCAAATACATCTTTCATCTCTTTTATATCTTTTAATAAATCGTTTTTGAAATATTTCAAAATTCAAATGCAACTTATGAAGAATTGGTTTCACTTCTTGTTGACAAAATTTGGTTAACCGTATTTCTTCTGGAGAAGTATAGAAAATGCTTTCCCGTTTATAATTTGTTCGTAATAATGCAAACAAACTTTTAAAATCATTTTCCATTTTATTTAAATCCAATATCATTGGATTTGCACTAGGCATTAGTGTCTCAGTTAGTTTTGTCTCAAATGGTGAAGATGGTGAACTTGCATTTGTAGGATTTTCAGAAGATATTAAAGACGATGAGAAATATTTTTGTTCAGCAGAAAATTCCTTTTGTGGAACAAAATCTTCGTAAAGAGCATTTGACTTTTTGTAATCAATTGTACAAACATTTTGTTTTTTCTCAATAGCAATTGGATCTTTTAATTTGTTTTTCATTTTTATTTGACTCTTGGTTGCATCATCAAGTATGTCCTCAGTATCTCTAACATTCACATGAATTTTTGAATCATCAAGGCAAGAAGCATCATACAATTTTGGATTCTGAGAAATTGCTTTCTTGAGAGTATAAGGATTTTCGTACCCCAAACCATGTTTTGAATTTGAATCATAAAATGACATTGGTTTTGGTTCAAGCATAAACATTCCTTGTATGGAGTTACCAATTTTTAACACTACATCTGCATTCTTTTTAGCTCTGGCTTCAAGATCTAGAGCAGTGTCATGGTATTTATCTTCACTTTCACTCATTTTGCGTTTCAAAATTGATTGTGTCTTTTGAAGTTCCACATTTTGTCTTTTTAACTCAACAACAGACAACTCTAATTTATCACGTTGTTGTTCTAAATTTCGAATAATGTCTCAATCATGAATAAATTAAGATTGTGACTCCTTTTCAATTCGTCTTGCTTTTCGATCAGTCTTAATATATTCGTTAAAATAGGTAGTGTTGTTTTCTTTCTGAACCTTTTTCTTATATGACTCAAGTTGTTTAGTCAAAACTGTGTTTTGTTGTTGAACTTTTTTTGAAATTATATGTTTTTTCTCAGCTTCTTTAAACGCATTTCTAGCTAATTGCTCTAACTCATATGATTCTTGAATATTGTTATCGTATTCAACACTGCCACTATTAACATCTTCAATTGGTTCATCAAAATGATATTGCTATCAATTTGATCATCACCAATTGTTTATCTTTAGCAAATAATGGATTCACATAATTGGTTGATGGTGTTTGTACCTCACTAAGAAATACAGAATCATAGCTTGGCCCTGCATCAAAATTAAAGTTTGTAGGTTGAATTCTGGCCATCAAGCATATATTCGCACTTAATTCCTCAATATCTTCTATCCGAGAAGCATCAGCAAAAAGGAAATCATTCTGTTCATCGGTAAGAATTACTCCTGCTTCATCCTGTTTTGCTAGCAACATCTGTTCCATGAAGTACTTTGAATCCTAAACTCTTGTCTTTGGACAGTTACGAGCATAATGACCTTTCTCACTGCAGTTGTAGCATTGAACATTTGCAGTAGTTCCTGAAGACGTAGTTTGAAGAGTTCTCTGTATGTTTCCAACATCATTCTGAACGTCTTGTATTTCTGCCATCGTTACCAGAATTCTTGCTTTGAATCTGTACTCTGTCAGCTTGAACAATTGCTTGATTTCTGGTGTTGGAAGAAGTACGAACATGATTATTTGTTGGGTTAGAGAAACGTTGAGTGATTGCGCGAGCAAGTAAAATCATTGCAGAAGTGAGTGGATCTTCATATGTGTTTTGTACTACATCCCCTTGATAATCATCATCATAATCAACCATTGAAGAAGAATGTGTGACATAGTAAGGTGAGGTAGTTCTTGAAGAGGAACCCGTGTGTGCCACCAACGCAAGAGGATCATGTGATTTTTCCAACTTCTTTGATCTAGATGCATTTACTAGTTTCTCAAATTGTTGAATGTAATCAAACAAATCATCATAAGAATCCTCTATCAATCTTTTTGCAAGACGAAGTTGAGTGACATACTTTAGCCATTCAGGTTGTAAACAATTTAGGAACTTTGTGTTAACAGTGACTTTTGGAAATATGATGCCATTTCTTTCCATATCATTCATTAACTGAGCAAAATAATTGTAGACTGACACAAGTGCTTCTCCTGGTTCAGCAACGAATTGATCGAACTTATTATTGAAGGGTGTTTCCCTATCAACTTTGTTTTGCATAGTTACTCGCATTAAACATTCAACTCTTTGCCACATGGCTTGTGTAGTTGTGTAAGCATCCATGGAATTATATATTTCATTTGGGATAGAGATTAAAATTAAATTCATTGCTTCAATCTCTGCTTCATAGTGTTTCAAATCATCTCCTCTTAGATCCTCTTCTTTTTGCATCCTTGGTTCTTCAGTGTCAGAAGGAGTGAATTCTTTAAACTCATACGGACCTTCATCAATTGCCTTGTTAAGCTACTTTCTATTTTCTCTCTTTCGATTGAGGTACCTTCTAAAACGACTTGCCCATGGTATGTAACTACCTCTTTCAAGCATCGTAGGTCTAGTCTTAGAACCGGCATCAGCAAGATATTGTTGATGTGTATTAGAAGTCGAAATATCTTGTGACTCAATGATTAGATATTTGTAGACAAAAAAGAGTTCTATTTGTGATCAACCAAAAACTTTAACAGTTATCGAGTATGACACGTTTCAGAAATTCTCTGTTGAAATTCAGAATTGAAATCTCAGAGAATACTAATTCTAGAACAACACTAAACTCGGTAAGAAGAATCTCGGACAACACTATTTCTCGAATAACACTAAACTCAGTAAGATAAATCTCAGACAACACTATTTCTTGAACAATACTAAACTCGGTAAGATAAATCTCGGACAACACTACTTCTCGGATAACACTAAACTCGGTAAGATTTCTCGGATAACACAAAACTCATTAAACTCATAATTTGATAAACACACGTTTTGAAAAAAAAACTTTTTTCAATCAAAATTCGATACAACTATCACGATAAAACTGCAATAATATCAATTTTGATGAAATTTGATCTGTTTAAGATGTTTCCGAATGTTACAATTTCGATGAAACCGAAAATGTAATTTTCACACTTTGAATTCAAATATGACCACAATTTTGATAAAACCGAAAAAGAGGACCACTTTACAATTCTCAAATGCGTATTAGAATGTCGAAACTTATCCTTTTTTCTGTTTAACACAATTTCGATAAAACCAAAATTGTGTCAAAAATTTGAGATGATATCGAAATTGAATTTCCTAACACAATTCTCGATAAAACCGAGAACTTGTGTATCTATTACAACTTTTATGCTTAATTCCGAGAATGAGACAAATTCCTAATACACAATTTCCAATGAAACCGAAAACTTGTGTTCTAGACCAATCTGAGTAACAACTTCCGAGTTTGAAAAAAAGCACCTAAAATACGTTTTTCGATATAACCGAAAACACGTATATCTATTACAACTCGATCTAATAACAACAAGAACTTTTGAAAATGAGAAAACTATAATAAACTCCTTCGTATCAACCAATAACCTTGTCAAAATTGTATAGAACGCAAGAAACGATACCGAGATTACTCAAATTAGCCAAAAAAACTCACGTCTTATCCATAATTGTTGTCGAAAATGAGTAGAATCGTGTAGTAGAACATCGAAAATGCTCAATTCACCACTTAAAATGACCGAATTTCATGAAATACTTATTATGTCATTTTCGATAACGATCTTGATTACAAAATAGATCACCCTCAATCTCTAATGGCGTCTGATACAACTTGTTAGGTCTTATTTTATCTTGAATCATACGATATAGAACGATTATGAGTATAGAGAATTAAGAGAGGAAGGCAAGTCTTTCACAATTTTCTAAATTTTATAAAAAAGAGAAAAGGAAAGGAAAGTGAGTTTGTTACAAGCCTTAACCACCTAATGTTGATTAGGTAGGTATTTATAGGAGAGAAAGGTTAGCTTCCCTTCCTTTATTTTTCTAATTTTGCAATCTAGTCCCTATTCTTTGGATAATATGCTATTTTTCACGTTTAGCATATTTATCCTTATTACAAACTACTTTCTACTTTGTAAAATAAAGACTAAACACTAATAATAAATAAAACCACTTAAAGTTTCATAATCGACACTTTTATGATCCTAACAATCTCCCCCTAAGGGTTGATTATTCTGGGGGTTTCCTTCTTGATCCTAGTGGTCTTTCATTCACGTACATTTCCCAACGTCTCATCTGATCTCGATGCTTCAACCGTTCATCAATCTCTTCCTCAAACAGTTGTAGGTATTCAACATCTTCATTACTGAGATTTGGATTCACATAACCATGCTTCACATCATTATTATAGCTCTTCAACCCTTCCAAGACTCTTTTTAATGTAGCATCACAAAGAGTATTGTTTAACCCTACAACCAATCATTACACCCAAATCACCTTAGCCTACCTTGTATGTACTCGTTTTTAGTACATTATTGTTTTAACCCAATGATAACATCAAATTTTTAATACTTTTTGTTATCAAATTCCCTATCAAAATACTTGTAATTATCTCATAAATGCCTAAAAATGGTACTTAATCACTTATTTATTATTTTCAAGAAGAAATCAAGCATTTGTACAAGAAATACGTGATTTGAACACAAAAAATGAGCAAATATGGACTTGTAAGACGTTTTACAGCGTAACCATCCTGCAAAGGTTACGTCGTAACATAATTAAGGCCAGAATGGTCATCACAAAGGTTACGGCGTAATAACTTGCAAAGTTTATGCTGTAACACATCTCATTATGGAATGAAGAGTCATCCAAGTCAGCTTTAGGTCGTAACAAGGACATTCAAGTTACGTCGTAACATTAATTTTGTCTACGATAAGGAAGCCCACATTAGCATGATTCCGATGTAAACACACACAAAGGTTATGCCATAACGAGTTCAAAAAGTATAAATAGAGCCCTCATTTTGCATATTCATCATCAACCCTTCTATGACAGCATCAAAGGGGTAAACCAAGCTTCCATGGGTCAAAGAAATCCATCTGAAGTCCAAGGGAGAAATCACTTTACTTACTTTTGTATTTAATCATTCATAAACATATCCTGTAAGAATTATGAGCTTTCGATCAATGAATCCTTCCATTATTTTTTACTGTTTAGTTACCATGAGTGGCTAAGAACTTCTAGTGCCGACCTAGTTATGTAATTACTAATATTATGATTAATGTTTCCTGTTTAATAATCGTTTTATTAGATATCCTTATAGCTTGTCATAGATCCCTGCGTTTTGGCAATATTGAAAGGTAGTTTTGATCCGGTTAGTCCTTTTATTAGGCAAACCGCTGAACTTAAGATTACAAAGGTACTAGGATAAGTTGGAATCTATCCTAGTGTAGGAATCGATCAGATCACCGCCTTAATTACCCTAAATACTCAAAGAAGCACAGGAACTCTTTCAGAGAGGGTTAATAATCTATTTAGGTTATAGACAAGTCTTTTGGATGGTTGGTACTTAATAGCTACAACCAGGATACCTTAACATCGATACTTTCGAGCAATTGGGATCCATGGAAGTATAGAACAGACCTCGAATGTCAATTTGGGTCTGTCAATATTAGAACATTAATAAAACGATACTTAAGACTTGCACTAGGAAACATGTCATATACAGTATTAATGAAGTAACTAGGTTAGCACGCTTTTCTCCCTATAGTTCTTCTCAATTTACTTTTTTGCATTTACTTTCTGTCGTAATTCTCAAAATTATTCAAAACCATTTTCAAACCTGTGACATTTCAAATTATAACTAATCTAAACTTAGCTCTTGGGACGACCTTGGATTTACCAATCCTACATTACACACGAGCGGGTTCTCTACTCGTTAGTGCGCGTAGACATTGGTGAATGAGTTTTTATAAATTTAAAACTTGTTAAATTATTTCTTTAAAAGAAAATACGAATCACCCAAGTTAATTATTTGAGTACACGGTTGCTAATTCCTTATCCTTGTAAATACAGTTTTGGGACAATTAGGATTCATGGTTGTATTTATTTTGCAGAAGAATGGGGAAGAAAAGTTAAACCATTACCCCTATATTTGTTCGATAGTCTCCTTGTTATGTTGATCCACCTCAATTCAAGTCATTAGTTAGATTGTAATTATGAGCTCTAAAAACTCAAGTGTAGGGGTGTGTTTATAGACCCCAAGTGATGTATTATGTTACCATTCAAAAAAAAGAGAAAAAATAGAAAAGAAAAAGAAAAGAGATTGATGTAGAGTTTGTATATCTTTGTCCGAGTCTTTGGCTTAGCAACCCAACCAACGTGTATTCTTGTAAGTAATTAACTAACCACTTCACCCCAAATTCACCCAAAAGGTCACCCCCAAATGTATCATATCCATTTCTGTTTCCATTAATGTTATCTTACACCTACACCCCACAACCCTTAAAAGCCTATTTGATAGTAATGATTAGTGCTTGCGCCTAGCGATGGAGGTTTGATCCTTTACCAAGCCTATGGTAATTTATATGCTACGACAGGTAATAAGTGTTAAATTTTCCATTTCCCACATTGTTATAATTTATTATACACCTGAGTGAAAGAGAGAATCCAAACACTTATGTGAGGTGCTAGTATATGATTTCCGTGATTTTAATTACGAGGTCTAGAAGGTTGTGTCATAAAATACCTTTAAAGAGTAAGTTAAATGCCCCCGATACTGCTATTGTCTAGGTAAAAAAGCTCATTTGCTTGAGAACAAGCAAATCCCAAGTGTAGGGGTATTTGATGTGGTGTCATTTTGTATACTTTTCGAGGTCATTTAACCTCCTAAATCATGCAAATATGCCTAGATTATGTACTTAATCGTTTGTTTTTGTGTTTTTAGCATTTAGATGGCTTTTAGAGGAAATACACGTGACTTGGGCTCATTTGGAGAAGAAATGGACAAGACTATGACTCTACACCAAATCTCTTGAAGAAATCATTCAGACGGTAGAGACGGCGTCACCAGCTATTGCGACAGCGTCAGAAATTGATCAAGACAGCATCAGGATTTTCAAGACGGCTTCTTGAAGTAGCCGCCTCAAAAGACACCCTAGAAGCTTCATCGAAGCGACGACATCAGGAATTTTGCGAGGCCGTCGCGGTCTGATCTCTATATATACAAACTTGTTTTAGGGTTTTTAGCGTGTAACTTTTGGGATCCGAATCCTAGTTTTAGAAGACAAATTTGGCTACCACTTAGGCCAATTTTAGGGTGTTAAAACCCTCTTGTATCTGCCATTAACTCATGTTCTAATCAAGTGAGATCCTTTATTTTTTATCATTCAATATGTTTATGTGTTGTTTGATTGATTTATGTTCTTCACTTCTTTATAATAAGCCCGACTAGATCTATTAGTATTTACTTATGATTGCATGAAACTTATTATGTAGATCTTTATCATGTTGCTTCTTGTGATGGATGTGCGCGTTAGGCTTTAGAAAACTAGCCATAAAATATTAAATTGGCATAGACGTCTAGGGAAACGCGAGTGTGTAGAAAGGATACCATCGGTAACAGTCTTCATACTACCTTACCCCTAATATGGTTGATCCCTCTTAAGTGTTTCAAATGCATGTAATGTACTTTTAGGGGCCTTTTAATAGTCTTCATACTACCTTACTTGTGCATTGCCTTAACGAAAGATTACATAGACGGTGGGTTTGTGCAATTCGTTCATGACTTAGGAAATACTTACACAGATCATTACAAGAGTGACAAAGCAACATAAATTTAGAGAAACATAATAAGGAGTAATGCATGATTAAGTAAATACATTCGTTTACCATATAGTTATCACCAAAGTAGTTTAGATTTATATTTAGTTTTGTTAGTTAAAAACCAACCAACCTCTCAAACTATGATTTTTACCTGCTTTTATAAAAATATAAAATTACAAAAAGAATCTTCTCTCAACCCCTTAGACCTTTGTTAGATTTTGTTCGAGCCTTCCCAACCTATTCCCCTAAAGAACGATAACAACCCCCGAGTCTTGCCTTACTACACTACAACAGCTAGGTACTTTGCCTATGGAGTTGTAAAACTTCTTGTGAAGTCTTACGACAAACTGCATCAACAGGTTCAATTGCACAAGATTTGATCACACTAGTTAGGTGAACAGGTTCGCCTGAGTCGTTTGCTGACCAAGGTTCGACTAAGACATTCACTGACCAAGGTTCGACTGAGTCATTCATTGGCCAAGGTTTAGCTGAGTCATTCGCTTGACACAAACAAAAGTAGGATCTCTACTTTGTGAATAAACCTGTTTTGCATGAAAAATAAACCACAACTAGTTCGCTAGTTTTGTGGAGAAACGTGGTTCACACGTTTTTTTACTTGTCTTCCTTCGATACACCAAACAACACACTACTTTAGCTAGTTGTTATTATAAACCTGGTTCACACATTTTTGGTATCTTTATGCGTAAACACTTTGTATAACCAAAGTGGTTTGCACAAAGTGTTGCAATCCAACCGAAACCAACACAAATCACAAAAGATCACTTAAAACATTAAAAATACGAACAAAGTTTAAACCTTTTTGTACTTCTAAGTTCTAAATCATCAAAGAAAGCATAAAAATCAAAACTTTGTGGTTTTTAAACATAAAACGTGATGTTATTCTTTCCATGTTGATGTTAAACGAACGAACCACAAAAAGAATTAAAAAACATATATTTAAAGCTTAAACATACACACAAACACCACTAATCATCCCATGGCGATTGATACCAAATGTAAGATAATCATAAACATACAGCATATATTATAGTGAGAGAAAGAGAGACGTGAGAGGAGAGAGAGAGGCTTGGTGTGGGAGAGATGAGAGGGAGAGAGGGTGAGTGAATTCCTAGAGAGAGAAAGTGAGAAGAGAGAAAATGTAGAATATTAGATTAGAAAGAAAGGAATCACCAACCCACATCCCTCCCTTTAGCCTCTATTTATAGGCAAGGGATATCTCTTAGGTTTACCTAAGGGAGCGATATGAGATATTACATGTTCTTACAACGTACATAAACCGACATTGACTAAACATAAACTACGACCTAGCAACTGACACTTTCTTATTCCTAACAACTTAAGGTCACTTGAGCATATCGCTGACCATTTGACTCATTCCTAAGATCGTAGGTCGAAGGCACGTTTTTAAATCGAGGTTCCTAAAAATAGAAAGTTGAACATAAAATGACCCAACCTAACACAAAATGAACTTAGCACAAGAAAATATGACATAGACGTTATAGTGACTCGTACGGCTATTAACCTGAATCTGACGATTGTCACACAAGAACGTGAAGATGGCTCGTACGATAGTTGTCTCGAATTTGGCGATTGTCACATAATCACTATGAACTAGATACCCGACCAACGTGATCAACATGGTTGGGATCATAGGAATTATAGGCTAGGTCTCGACTACCAATCAGACTTGGTGATATTAGAGCCACCTAAATAAACAAGTGATTAGGCATTGCACTAGGAAACATCATTAGCGCAATAATAATGAAATAACTAGGATAATACATTTTTCTCTCTTGAATTCATCTCCAATCTACTTTTAGCATTTATTTACTGACATTTCTCAAAATCATTTCAACAAAACTGCTTTTTAATTCAAATTAATAACTCACACTTAGCTCTTGGGACGACCTCGGATTTACCAAACATACACTACACACGATCGGGTTCTCTTCCCGTTAGTGCATTTTTTGACCCCTAGGTAAACGAGTTTTATAAATTTAAAACTTGGTAATTGCAAACAAAACACGCATCAAGTTTTTGGCGCCGCTGCTGGGGAGCTAAAATTAGTTTTAATTTGAATTTATGTAATAATTGCATTTTCTCTTATTTTTGTTGTTAATTATAAGTTTCTAATTATGTTTATTTATGTTTCATGAAGCAAAATGGGTGAAGTTGACATCGATACACTCACCATGGAGCAGTACTTGGCATTAACTAGAGGGAACCAGGCACCGGGCGTGGTTAAACTTGCTATCAGGAACAATGTCAACTTTGAGATCAAGAGCCAGTTCATGATGGAGCTAAAGGAAATAAGAATGTCGATGCTCATGAACATGTTAAGAGATTTTTGGACATCGTTAGCCTCTTTAACACACCGGGAGTCACTCATGACGCGGTTATGTTACGCGTATTCCCTATCACACTCACTAGTACTATAAAGAGATGGTTTAACAGGATACCTTCAGGGACAATCAACACGTGGGACTTGCTCAAGAATGCCTTTATTCATAGGTATTGTCCATCGTCTAAAACCATAAAACAGCTTGAAGAATTCATAACTTCAAGTAAGAAGGTGATGAGACACTATATCAAACTTGGGAAAGGTACAGTGACATTCTTACAAATGTCCTACACATGACCTTAACAGCCAATAGAAAGTAAATATCTTCTATAAGGGGCTAAACACTACTACTCGCCAGTTGATTGATTCCTAGGGGGCAATCCCTAGCATGACACCAGCCTAAGCCTTGGAGTTAATTCAAACACTGGCAGATCACTCACAAAAATGGCATGATAGGTCTAGTAGGACAAGCAGTAATAGTTCAGATGGAATTGCAGCTATCACTAGCAAGCTAGAGAGTCTGGGAAGAGATATGAAGAAGTTAAAGGAAGATGTGCATGCTATCTAGGTTGATTGCAGAATTTGTGAAGGAGCTCATCTGGACAAGGATTGCCCACTCCCGAAGAAGTTAAAAGAGTTGTGGAATTCAAGTATGGTGAGTTTGGAAGATCCCTTCTAAACAATGGTGTAAATGGAGGAACATACCATGTAGGTCCACCGAGATACTACACTCGAGTGGATAATCGGCCGCCATTCGGCGAAAGAAAACCAAGTCTTAAGGAGCTCATGAATAAGCACATTGAGGAATCAACTAAGAGAAGAAATAAGAATGAGGAGTGGATGAAAAAGCTTCAAGAAACAAAGGATATGAATATAAGAAACCAAAATGCCACATTAAAGAATCAGGAGACACAGGTTAATCAATTGGCGAAGGATTTCCAAGCAAAGGCTGCTAAAGAGGCACCCATCTCATCTGCATCAATTGGTCATTGCAAAACAATTTTTGCTGATAATGAAGCACCAAGTGATGAAACCTCTTCTAATGGAAGTAACAAACTCCACAGAGTATCTTTTATTTCTGATGATGTTGTGCATGTTTCTAAGTAGAAGGATGAAGGGCCATCAGGAGTCTTGCCATGCCAACTACCTCCAAAAGAATTAAGTCCATGAAGTTTTACTCTTCCCTACACTATTAGTAGTTTGAATATGTATGTGTTGGCAGACTTAGGCGCTTGTGTGAATATCATGCTATACTTGATGTTTAAGTGTTCAAAACTAACTAGTCATAAAAAAACAAATATGTTAGTTGAAATGGCATATATGTCAAAAAAGGCACCTATAAGAATAGTGGAAAATGTTCTTGTTAAAATCGATAAATTTTTGCTCCCATCTGATTTTGTGATTATTAATATGTTATGAGATCCTAATTAAACTATTATATTAGGTAGACCATTCCTAGAAACTATTCATGCTCGAATAAATGTTCTCCGTGGGGAAATTTCGTTAGGAATAGGGGAGGATAGGATTATGTTTGACATAATCAGAAATGGTCATCACCCTACCATAACCCTCTTGAAATAAGTGATGATCTGTTCTCATATGATTCTCCCTTGTACTTGGAATTCAAAAAATATAACCACCTGTATGAAACTAATGAAAACAATGAAGATACCTTTGTTGGTAATAATAATGTGCAGGGGCAATTCACAGGACGAAAAGGGAAGACAAAGATGGTTAAACTTGGAATGGCAACCTTAAGATTGCATTCATGCAGGCCAATTCGAATGATGGGAAACGGCACATGTAAATTTTGGCCTACATGTGACCCAAATTTGAAAGAGTGCAACAGAGGAGATTCAATATATGGGGTAGATAAGCGTGGAGTCCTGAAGCAGTGGTACTGCTATCGTGATAATGAGAGATAAGACGTCAAGGGAAAGGAAATGTTTTGTTCCGATTTGCTTCTTATAAGGTACGGGAACAACAAAATAGATGACACGGCCAGGGCAAGGAGGTACGAAGAATGGTTGGCCAAAAATAATAAACACATGAGTTATGGAAGTACCTCAATGCCATACCTAGGAGACTATGCCATAGCTCCTAGGGAGATTACTGATCCAGATCATAAGGAGAATCCAATTTTGAGCATAAAATCATATTTCCCTAATTTCTCACAGCAAAACTATAATAAACCTAGACCACGGGATTATTCATTCAAAGAATGGCTGAAGGTTAAGATCGGGTATACAAATGTCAATAAATCTGTAAAAAAATGTGGTGCTCAACGAATGGATCCTTGATAGTTTTGATGTAGAATCAAGTTCTTCATGGATGAGTAATGACCCATATTTAAGGGATTTAGAAGAATACAAATCGGTGTTTGATAACGAGATAACACAGTTGGAAATTAATATGAATTAAGGATATGAAAGAAGGGGTACATTTTGGATGACATCTAGGAAAAATGTGAGCAAGTTCATGGAGGAACGATATATTCATGGCACGATCAAGGATTTGAAGAAGAAGAACGATGGGAAAGTGTTTGGACAAAACGTACTATGATCCCCCTCAAGTGAGTGTGGAAACGTTTGAGGTAAAAATGTATTCGTTCGAGAACGGGAAAATATTTATCTGTGTAACCAAGATGTTAGATGATGATCTGCCATTAGGACGGGTGAACGGGTCAAGATTCAAGGGAATAATCAGGAAGGAAATGGACACCACTGGAAGTGTCCAAAGAGAAACGTAGACCCAGTCTGAGTCTAACTTAAAGACTCGTTAATAAACAAAACTGCTTCTCGGGAGACAACCCAACTTTTATCCTTTTTAGTTTGTTTCATTTCAGTTTATTTTTGCATTTAGGATTGGTTTTGTATTCTTTACTAATTTTGCAGGTTACTACAGTAAAAGATAAGGAGAACAACATTGCCTCGCCTTACAAATAAGTGAAATCTTGTTTTACAGGCATTAGCTATGGCGTAGCTGAGTAACAGAGCTACGCCGTAGATGGGATTCAGATTTTTAAGTTTTGACAATTTCACTTAGCTACGGCGTAGCTAGTACTATGGAGCTACGTCGTAGTTCTTTGCTGTAGCAAAAACTTTTTCAAAAATTTGTTTTGAATTTCACAAAACCTTGTACATTTATTTAATGAACTTTGTGGGTGTGTTCCCTGTAAGCCCTCACGAGACTTCACTCGTCTACTCGGGACACCGAGTGGTTTAAAAGGCTTGTTGCATATGCTAAATGCAACCGTGATTCCTATGAAAGTGAGTTAGGTTTTCATTTCTTGTATTTTATTTATTGTTTTAATGTATAATGCATAATCGTTTGTTAAGTTAATCCAGGGATTTGACTATCGCTCATGAATCTCAAGGCATGACACTTCTCAGCAAGGTGTATCTTTGATCATTCTGAACAATACTCAGGGGAGTCTTTCCATTTTAATTCTAATATTTCCTTCAAATTCTTATCATTTCATGTACAATAAGGACATTGTATAGTTTAAGTGGGGGATGGGAGTAGAATTACCACTTGATTAACATTTGTCTTAGATTTTCTAGTTTGTTTTGAAAAATGATGCTATTTTTAAAATTTTTGACATGTTTCTCTCTACCAAAACTACAATAGATCTATGTTGAGCACAATTACTGTTAGCCTTAAAATATGTTGACTAATACGGAATTACATTAGTTCATAAAAGGCTTGACACGTAGGGACTATAAATGACAAGTTGTATAAGCTAGTTGTGTCAAGACCTATAAATACCCCCTCCATACTTCCATGGAGGGGTGAGGATTCAATATGTAGCATCTCATAAGTGTGTGTTTCTCCTTCTCTCTCTAGAAACACACACTCTTCCCTTTCTCTCTCTACAATTCAATAATATGGCTTTCTTTCTCTATAATCCTCCCCGACCTCCCGATCGTTGTTTTAGGCTAGAATTTTACAGGATAACAATTGGCATCAGATCCTAGGGCGTTTTTGTGTTGTTGGTTTGTGTTTTCGAATGGTGTTCAAAGCTTATTTGAGCATTTCGTAGCTTATTTTAAGCCTAAAAGCTACGGCTTTTATATTGGTTGGTGGTTTTTGTGCAAAAAGCTTGAAACTTTCTCTTCTATATAGTTTCTAGCTTGTTTGTACAAGGGATTTATGGGTTTTCATACCCTTCATATGAGTTTTTTATGGTTCAAATGATGTTTTACTCGAAAATCTTGATTGAAAATTTTTCGTCGTAAAAATCATCAAGTTTGCATTTTTCGGGTACTAATAGGCTTAGATAAGAAGGTTGTGCAAGAAATTTCACGTCAAAATCGTTTAAGACATGCTTTTTGTGATTTGAAGATTTTGGGTTTCGTCTAGTGCAGACCGATCTAGTCACCCGAACTAGTCATAACCGAACTAGTCAAGAACCGAACTAGTCAGAACCGATCTTGTCAAGAACCGAACTAGTCAGAACCGATCTAGTCAAGCACCGAACTAGTCAGAACCAATCTAGTCGAGCACCGATCTAAAATGTTCAATGCAAATCGATCTAATCATTCCTTCACAAACCGATCTAAAAGGTTAATCAAGGAACCGATTTATCACCTAGAACCAAACTCAGACACCTTCCATAACACCAAAAAGAAACACAACACTTAATGCAAAAACGATCATTAAAGATTCACTTAAATGACAAACGGCTAATGATTCGGATTTTAATGACAAGTGATCACGAAGTTGATTTTGTATCCCTTATTTGAGATTGAAGTGGGTTTCACGAAGGCGTCTACTTATTTCATCATCGAGACTTCCTTCTATTTTCTAACCCTTTTCCCTAATCCCCCTCTATCGATTGATGACTTGCTTGAACGTATACGGTTATAATTGAGACTTGGATTATCTAGTTTCCAGCAGTCAAGGGGTGGTTGGTTGAAGACCTGGATAACTATCACTTAAAGGAGTTACGTTGTAGTACTCAGTGTCACACGCAGATGCAGTTGTGGATAATTTCAAGAGGTGTTGTACTTCTTATACTTTTGATGGCGGGTATAGGGTACTTAGAGATTTAATCTTGCACTGTTCTTCAATCAACAACATTGCAAGTTTAAGTAACAAATTTGGGGGATTCTACTTCATTTTCAAGTTTGGTATATCGGGTTTACTTCACCAAGTGGTCACAACAATAGCCGACAGAATACGAGGTTGGTAAGTTAGCCAGAGAGTTTAAAGGTTGAGATGTAATCAGCAATTCTCACGGGATATTATTGTGCTATTCCAAGACAATGGTACTATAACACCCCGTGTTTTCAGGTCATATTACGATTTCAATAATTCTATTTTTCTTTCTATTTATAACACTTTTACGTGCTTACTCTTATTGTAAATCGACTAGCTAAACCCTAATAAGTAAGATTTAACCTAGGGCTTCTTAATAACGGGAATAGGGATTCGTTTAAACTAAAGATTTTAGTATTCATTCCTTTACGACTTAGCTATCCATAAGTGATTATGTGCTATTCATTCACCATAAATGAGTGCGTATTCTAATAAGTAAACAAAAACCAAACATTTTATTCTTTCCTTGTCTTCAAATAATACACAAGCAAATTTCCTAAACCATGAAGCCTAATTAAAGAAACAAAATTTTGCTCTCCTATAAAAGATAGAAAAGAATTCGTGTATTACCTCTACTCCAAATTTCATCAAATCGGTAAAGATTAAAACAAGATAAGATCATACACAAATCCATCTCTAATAGAACTCTTTTATCCAACAAATAAAGCCCAACACCTCTTTTCATAAATCCCTAAGAAACACGTGAATACTAGGCTGCTCTTCCCTTTTCTTGATCCTGCTCCCAACGTCTCTTAAATCTCTTCAACCCACATACAATGATCGACTTTTCATCCATGTGCAAGATGCTTTTCATAAATTGCATTAACATAAACATGTGAGCACCTCCTTTGACTAGTAAACCTTCTTTGCTTGAGTGTATAAATATGAAGGCATCTCCCACCTTTGTAATCACAGGAAAACACAAGTCCAAACTCTACTACATTCACTCCTCTCTCACCTTTGTTTCCAGAAAACACATCAACCCACATCCTTGTGAAATTATCAGACGTTATACACAAAACCTTAAAAACCCTAACCCTAAATTCGTCCCTTTTGGTTTTCTTTCGTAGTCGAAGTTCAAGCAAGCTAGGTGTCTTCGTGGGTTCCAAGTGCATTAGCAGGGTGAATATTGTTGTGGAACAATTTGTTTGGATATTGGATCGCATCAGTAAGGTTTAGACAACTAGGGTTTTCGTTGGTTCAAGTCCATACCCACGTTTTCCTTCAATCTTTGGTGAGTCCCACTCTTTTAATCCCATCATTATATGTATGCAATTTATGTGTCAATAGGGTTGTGCTTGAGAAAACCTAAGTAGAACAGATATAATGAAGACTATACATGAAGAAGGGTGTACCTACTGATGTCGAGTAGTATAAGGGAAATACAATGGTTTGGGTGTTATCAATTTGACTAGCTAATTGAAACGTATTAATAAAGTGCCCTAGAATACACCCACTTCATGCCAAAGTTGCGTTTTGTGTATAAAATTGAATTGGAAAATCGCAGGTCAACCCACCCCTTTTCTTTTGTTGCACGTCACAAAAAGGGGGTGACTTTGGGGGTAAAATGTAACTAGTTATCATGACACATAAATCCAGGAATTGATTGATAGTTGTAGACGACCTAATAAGCTTTATTTAGCAACTTGAATAATAAAAAACGATTAAGAAATGAGCCCACAAACTGAGTCTCACGTTAGTGCTTTTGTCGAGTGTTCAACAGTTAAGACTGCTGAAAGGTCGCGACACCACCATCTTTAACCTCATTTTTGACCCCGCTATTGACTTCGGCCCACAAAACTTACAAAAGATAAGTTATAGTAGACCTGGCATAGTTTATAAATGTGCTTTTAGTTTGTCGTAAGGTTAAGTAACGAACTCGCAAATAGGACTAAAAGTTAGTACTGCTGCCATGTTTTTTAAACCAAATTAAAACTGTTGACACGGGTCGCGTACCCTTTACTTTGGCCTCGTTTTTTTAACATATTAAACGACATTTTTAGACGAAACTTAAATAATGAAAGTTGTAGAGGGCATAGCCTAGTTTTCAAAACAACTTTTTGTTTGAAATTTCATTAAGTAACGAGTCCAGACTCTGATTATAAACTTTTGCGTTTGTCCCCAAAATTTTATAGAGAAAACTTAATTTTTAAATGCATTTTGTTATAACTTTGTCCATTTGTTTAACACGTTTAGAGACCAAACAAAATGTCTATTGAATTAACTATAAAAGCACTCGCGACCTAGTTTCTAAATTGTCTGATGTCGTAATTTACATGTTAGATGGTAAGAGATTATGACCCGATACATTTGGCCAATTTTCATGAATAACCACATTTTAAACAAGTAATATTTTTCAAACTCAATCATAATACGAAGGACAAGATTGCATACATTTTAGTATATTACATGATTAGTAATATGCGTATTGTTCATTAGGTAGCGGATAGAGTTTTGCATCGTTTTTCGTGCCTACACTTATTTGATATTATCTTGCTATTGCATCGAGGTGAGTTTATAGTCCCCATTTTACTCTTTTTAATCATTTTTCAAATCTCAGGGATAAGATCATGTTGTTTTACAAAATGGATGCAAGTACATTTTAATTCAAATATTACGAGTTTGCCTAAGTAGTTGTAACCCACTATGCCCATCATCATGAACTGTTAATTGTATATATGTAATTGTTAATTGCATTATGTGAGCGCGAATGTTATGAATAGATCTATTTGGGAATTAACATCCCCGTTCGGGCAAGTAGCGCTTGCTAGTTTACCGGTTGGCCGGGAACGATGAACGTATACCATTTCGGCCTCATAGATGTTTCGAGTTGAACATCTACATTGGGCACTATTATTTATATGTATTTGATATACATACATTGTTTAGCTTCGGTGTCATGAGCTTGGTGCATATCGTAATACATTTTTGTGATATTGTATTCGTTACTTTATTACAGGGAAATCTTGCTATCTGCTTCATTAAATTTATAAACCTATAAATTCACTAACATTATTGTTGACAGTTTAAACATGTTTTCTCAGGTCAATAAGGTGCATGTCAAGGATACATTGGGTGGTCGTCTTTTGAAGTCATATTATTATAAAGATTTGCGTGCATTACATTTGGGATATTGTTATGTTGTGAAATCTTTACATTATCAAGTTAAACAAGTTAAGCCTATGGGCTTTGTAACGAACCATTTATGAAATCCAATGTATTAGTTTTTAAACGACTCTTATAGAGGTCATTCTCATATCTTGTGCTATTGATCTATGAAGTAATACCCCCGGAATATCATATTCCGCTGCGACCCATTTTGGGGGTGTTACAGATTGGTATTAGAGCCAAGGTTATAGAGAACCAGGTCAAATGTTTTTACTTGGTCTATAACCATTTTCAAACATTGTGTCATTCAAAAGTTTTCAAAGGGACATACATACAAACAAGTAGTGTTGCATCTAGTTTGCATCTAGTATACATACTTACATGTCATGCATCATTTTAGCATTAGTTGATTATACTAAGTGCTTACATAGGTTATATACGTGTTAATATTACATTACGTATATTACTGCTTGTCCTATATAATATACTTATACAAGTTTATATTATGGTTACAGATTTGCCATGTCATCAGACAATGCATCGTCCGCTGTTACCTATACGTCCGTATCTTCTGATTCAAACGGACCATCATCATGGGGTATTCCACTCGTGAATGTCGGCGAGCTTCCGGAGATGGACCCGTACGAGGAGGTTGCCCAACAAGGGCATGCACACCCACTGTCACCTGCCTATGTACCTGATCCCATGGAGTTGGATGAGCATGTACCAGTATATGTTCCAGAGCCAGAGCACCCCCGGAGCTATAACACACCCAGACTACCACGCACCAACAGATATGACATCCATGTCGAGGATCAGGCCTTATCGCTGAGATGCTTTAACCGACTGCTAAGTCACCGCTTGATACCTTGATGACCTCAGATTCAATAGAAGGAGGATACGAGATGCACCGGATTCTATTGATTTATCCAGATAAGCCTGAAGGATGGAGTAGGAGAGATGAACGATGAGCGATCCCGAGGAGGATCCTATGAGGAGCATTTGCCCGATATGAAGACGAATTATGATGATGCATCTATGATGATCGATGAGGATCCCACTGAGGACAGGAGAGGAGGATCACCCAGCTCCGGCTAGAACTCTTCTATGGTACCTTTGTTGACCCTGTTCCCTATTCAGCTGGGGATACATTAGGCATATTTGAGACTGATAAGTCTGCACCAACACCAAGACTCACCTCAGACTAGGTGTCCCTTTTTTCTCAGACATGTCTATGTCAGTCACAAACTACCTGTCAGACTTGAGTCACCCATGTCAGCATCATGAAGGCACGCATTGTCTGAGCATGTTTGCCGCACCTATACCACCGCCACCAGCCTACCTATAGATCAGGCACCATTGGGTCATAAGGGCAGTCCCATGATCTGTATGAGAGATTGACACCCGAGGAGTACATGCCCCTCGGAGGAGTTTGTACTTACTTCTCCCCACCTGGGGTGATGTACAAGAGTTTATTGATTCACGCTACTGCTGATGAGAACACCTAACGCAGTAATGATATTTTGTATGCTTACTGAGTTTGAGGCAGGAAGGGTTTGATATCGTAGTCCTGGACATGATGCCCTGACTATTGCTAAGATGCCTCTGACAGAACAGAGAGATGTTGGTTATGTTAGAGCATTAACAGCTTTTGAGCATAGGAAGAATGACCTTTCATTGATGGAAGTCAACTTTGAGGGTCAGCTACCAGGCACAGGTTCACAAGGCAAGAGAACGAGAGGATTTTCTATAACATAGCTGCAATGATGCTTCGGACCTGACCGCGAGATACATTAGACTAGAGATTTATGTAGTGATGAGCCAGAGGACCGCTTCGGAGACAAGACAGTTGCATGCAGTACTCTAGGCTACCTCAGTTCTGAGGCTCAGAACAGGCATTATGGCGCGACATAGAGAACTGGAGACTCACATGATTCGTATGTAGTGAGGCACAGCCAAGAAGCTGGGTATTCATCCAGTTTACAGATTGACGTACCCATATACTAGAGGCTAGAGCTCAGATTGATACTGTGGAGGACACCGGCAGTAGCTAGTAGTTGTACTTTTCATTCTACTATCTTGTATAGTCTCTGTACAGTTTTCTGTGTATCTCCCAGCTAATAGAATCTAGGACGTATTTTTCATTTTTCTCTGTACTAGATCATTAGTGGTCATTTTGTATCCAAACCCAATCTATGTCCGATTCGACATTAATGTTATGGAAATGTTTGAAGGTATTATGTTATGGTTTAGATTTCAATTTTATTCCTTCTCCATTGTGTTTTGGTGTCAATTATTATTATCATATCCAATGTTGTATCGCAATTGATAATTATATCTCACTACATTGAATTCTTAGTGATTAGATGAAATCAAGCCTGAACAAGAAAGGAGCAAATGACTGCCATGACTCAGAATCCATTCAAGCTTATGATCCATCGGCAATCCAATAGAAACTCTACCCAGTACTCAGGATGATGCATATCCATAATTCGGTATATGACTTATAAGGCGCTTGCAACCTGCAACGTAGTAAAAACCTACACCTGATTCCATGAAATGCCACCTCTTTGAACATCAAGGGACTGAATGGCGTTTTGATGGCTAGTCTCAATGGCTTATAGAAAATAATCGGAATCAATATTCACATTAGTGGTTGTCCATTGACAATCAAGTGAATTTCGCTACATGCACTCTGCTAGCTGTGCTACTGCTCTAACCTGGTTGGAAAGGCCATTGTGAGAACCCTTAGTCATGAAGCCGCCTATGCCTATGACTTGGGGACTCTCAAAAGAATTTAGCGGATACATATGGTACAAAAGGTGAAATCAAGAAACTTGAATTAAACTGTGGAAATCTCAGGTCAGGAAACAGTTGCCACTGCCTAACACGTAGCGTTTCCAAGAAACCTAGCTTGTGTGCACACAAATTACTGCTGATGAGACGCGCAAAGTTGACGAAGCACATCAGTGGACTCTAATAACATACAGTGGAACGTCATGGTCGCAAGACCCAAACTCTTGAGATGATGCTGAACTGAGTTGGCCAATGACTTGATGATCAAAAACAACCACTTATGCAGAAAAGGCAGAAATGACAACAAGAAGAAAGGCTGATTGATTCATCAAGAAACAATCAACAACCCTACAAGAAGCAACAATGACTAGGGCACACACTCTGCTGACCCTGGTGAAAGAAGCTTCTATCACTGGAAAATCCTACCTTCTGGCACAAGTGCGCAACTCCCTACTACACCGAACAACTGACTCTCCCAAATGTGGAAACGTAGAGGTATGGTCATCGCGCTACCAATGATTGTCAGGTCAGTACCAACAACAACGAACAACAATAACAATAGAAAAATCAAAAGGCCAGGATCATCTATGAATGTGCGTAACACTAGGTCACAAAAAAGAAGAATTGCCTAAAAATAAGACTAAAAACTGAAGAACCGTGGGAATTGCAACGTAAATGCACATAGCTTAGGGCGAAGGAGCTACATTGGGAGGTAAGAGATACTAGCCCAGACTCTAACGTCATCACTGAGCTACGTTTCCTTTCGTCCTCAACAACCGTTATGCGACAATTTTGTTTGATACTCCTGGTGCGGAAGAAGCTTTGTATCTAATACTTTAGTGCCTTGATTAACATTACCTCCCACTACTTTTAGAAAGTCATTATGATGTAAAATAGCCGATGGGAAAATCATGAGGAGTTAACACCAGAAATTTTATGTTGCACTCTAAACTTTATGAACAACCCTTTCACATCAATCGATGCCGTCCCCAACTCGGTGAGTTTTTGACGACATTATGGAATGGATTGTCTCTAACAAAGTATCAGGGAGTGATTCATCTGTGAACGAGAAGCTTAGTGCGAGTTCCTTTCGGAAGAGAGATTTAATTTTTCAAGGCAATGAAACCACCAAAGTGAAGAAACCGACTGAATATCATTCGTGCACTAAACTTAAAGAGTAGATTGTTTAAGGATGTGACAGTATTCTTTAGCACACATTACCATGTCGAAGAAGCCAAATACTATTCGGAGGGGGGAAGCGACTTGAAGACCGTGCGATTGTTAGAGACTTACCTGACGTTCTTTCCCTAAAGACAATTGTCCGGTATTCCACCTAGCTCGACAAAGTAAGTTTCCCAAATTGATTAGGTACCGGGTGGCTGCAACCTGTTTCAGAGATGGGCGCACTTATCGGCTTGCCCCAGCCGAAATAAAAACTGGTGAAACAACTTCAATAACTATCCTACAAAGGAATTTAAAAGACAAACTCTATTCAACCTGGGGAGCCCCGGTCTTGTTCGACAAGAAGAAAAGATAGGTCTTTTCGCGCAATGTGCATCGATTATCGTGAACTAAACAGTTAATATGGGTGAAGAAACCAATATCCACTTCCTAGAATTGATGGAATTATGTTCGATCAACTTCAAAGGTCGAGTGTCTACTCGAAAAACGACTCAGGTTACCACGGATGAGAGCTTCGTGAAGAAGACATCCCAGAACCGCGCGTTTAGGACGCATTTAACGTGCATAAGATTTCAAGTACATGCGCTTTTGTTTGACAACTCACGGCAAATCATATGGAACCTCATGCATCGGGAGTTGGCAAACCTTATTAGGATAATTTTGTGATTGTCCTTCGATTGATATCATTTCGAGTTAGGACACCACTTAAATAGAAAACAAAGGTGTTCTTGTCTTATAAGCTAACTTTTGTGGATCTTGTCCCCTCTCTTTTTGACCGATATGTTCACAAGAAAGGACAATAAAAAAAGTAAACCCACAAATATAGCTCAAAATATAGTTTGGAAAAAGCTTAAAATAAGCCTAAATAAATCACTGAAAATAAGCAAAAAGGCGAAAAACAAAAATTTAGATGCAAAAAAATGAGATTCTAGTTTTGAAAATTCTATCAACGAACTACAATGACTAATAGAGTGAATAAGCTCAATTTAACCAAGAACCCCAAGAAAAATAAGACGTGAGCTATATATTATCTTGAATATCCACAAAAATTTTGAGGCTTATCATCACGATTCAAACAAAATAAGGTTGTATGAACCAAGTGAAGCAAGGAGTAGATTAGCAAAAAAGCAAACCAATAAGCCAAAAAAATTTGGACGTGAGCCTTAAGTAAAATAAACCACGAAATCTTAATTTTAAGCATATTAAAACCACAAAAACAACATCAATCATACCCGAGGCACTGATACCAATGTAGGATTTAAGAAATCACTTCACTTCATAATTAAGAACAAGAAATTAGGAAGGAAGATGATGAAGAATTGTAGAGAGAGAGTAGAGAGAGAAAATGAAAGAGAATGAGAAGATTACGTGCAAAATGGAAAGTTACAAATGACCAACTCACCTCACTTTGCTTGAGGAGGTGTATTTATACCTAAACTAAAAGGCTTGCATGCCTTTAGTATTTCTACGGGCCGGGCTCGGGATTACTTGGGCTTTCGCCCGATACACGTGACCGGTTAGCTTACATTTAAGAGCCCGTTTACCCGTCTAGCCTATTACAACGTATATTAAATAATGACCGAGACCTAATATCCATTGTTCGACTCAATATTTTGAGGCTAACAATCTCCCCCGAAGTGAGTTCATTGTGACACTCCTTCGTGAGATCAATGAGATTGATTTTGTCGTTAAGCTCTTGTCTTTGTCTTGGTCTTTATCTTGTTGTAGGCTTGTTCCTTCATGCTTTGTGATCTTTGATCTTTAGCCTTTGTCATTGTCTTTTGACTTTGTCTTTTCGTCCGAGATCTTTAAATCTTTATCCTTCCGTCTTGATCGTCTTTGCCACCTTGCGATCTTGTGTCTTGACCAACATGCTCATACTTTGCATCATCTTGAAAGCTTGCTAACAATCTCCCTTGATAGACTTGATATCTTTGAAGGAAGATCTTGTATATCAGAGTTTGTGCGGAAGTCTTTGTCTTTAATTCTTGAGCTTTCATGATTCTTGAATCTCGATGCTTATAGTATGTCTTTGTAGTTTAAGCATGAGCATGTGGTAATAAATCCGACTTTAGCTGGAATAAGGCATCACTATCTCCATCTTTACAACTAATAAGCAAACCCGAATAAGCTATAAATAAGCTCTATATGAGCCAGTTATAAAGAAAGAAGAAAAGGAAGAAAAGAAAACTAGGAAAGTTATATTAAAAGAGAGAATGGTGAGTTACAAGTGAGAAATGTGCAACCAACACCCTCTCCATGTGTGAAGAGGGTTCTTTTATACCCTTTTCCATTTACTTGGCACATAGGCTTTTCTACTTAGGCCGGGCTTGGCTAAACTTGGGCTTTGAGCCCGAAACATGGACAATATTAGATTACAATCCAAG
This sequence comes from Tanacetum coccineum, assembly GCA_026074375.1. NCBI lineage: Eukaryota > Viridiplantae > Streptophyta > Magnoliopsida > Asterales > Asteraceae > Tanacetum > Tanacetum coccineum. The sequence continues at coordinate 31,078 of BQNB010005782.1, read as the reverse complement.
CCCATTGAACCCGACTAGCCTATTACTTTACAAGACCCAATTTGACTTTATAAGACCGATAACATTCATGTTTGAATTAATATAATTAAGGCTAACAATCTCCCCCAATGTTGAGGTCTCTTTCTTCAAACTCCTCCGTACCACCGATGACATTCTTGTAGGAGTTTGTTTTGTTTTATCATTGTCTCCCCTGAAGTTGAAGATATGACTTTTGACGTTTATGCTTTGCCTTGTTTTGGTCTTGTCTTGTTTATAATGGCTTTGTTTATTCATGCTTTGTGAGCTTGATCTTGAGCCTTTATCTTTTTGACTTTGAGTTCTTGAGATCGTTATCTTGCATCATCTCCTTGACTTGAATCATCTTGATTTGACTTCCTTGATCAACTTGTGCTCTTGACCAACATGCTTATACTTGTTACATTCTTGTTTGACATATGTGATTATAAGTCTAACAATCTTCCCCAAATAGACTATTCTTTATTTGACTTTGAGGCTCTTTGATGGTGGGGAAGTTTAGAATCAACGATCTTGATGTTGAACGATTGACTTTGAAAGCATGAGTATGAGCATGTGGTTTATGAATCTGACTTCGCTGGAATGAGGCTGCAACACCGTCGTCTAAACCTAAAATAAGACAGTTAGCAATAAAAGATGAATATGGCTTTGTCATTCATCTTGACTTCGGTTGCATTAACCTCCGGTTTCCCGTTTTATAGTATAAATACTATACCTGTGATCAGGTAGATTCAAAGAATCTCCTTGACAGGGTTTCCAGCTCAAAGCGTAGGATCTTCTAACACAGATGTATTAGATTCACCATGCTTGCTAGTTCTCATTACCGGAACGTCTCAAAGCAGACAACACGGTAAGAGTGAATCAGATAGTTACTATCTTTCTGATTAAGTCGTCAATTCATTTACTGGACCAAAATTGATATCCAGTTATCACAAGCTTGATTCATATAGAATCTTGCAAGTCACCTACCAAGAGCTTGTTTGATGTTGGCTCAAGCAGGATTTCCATCTTCACTGTGAATACTTAAGTATCACTCGGATGTTCTGGCAAGATCTCAAGGATAATGCGTAGGACTCTTTGTTACAACTTGTGAACTTTATGGTGTTCAACAAGTGTATTTTGACATTGTGTCCTAATGAGATTTATACTTTGATCTCTTCTGGCTCTAGACTCGATTTGTGCACTTTTGGTTTTAGTAATCGGAGGCTGGAAAGCTGCCACCTATTCAATATCAACAATTTCAAAGTGAGATGTCAATAGATAACATGTGTATCTCCATGAAAAATGAGACAAGTTTCTTTTGAGAGAAACCCAAATGGCTGGGAAGGGTTGTGCATTGCATCACTGGGTCCATGACGTCTTTCTTCAATATCAACAATCATCTTGTATTTTTGATAGACTTATGTATTGACTCGATTTCTGCTTGTTGTTTGGAGGGGCTTCTTTGGTTTCACATTTATCTATACTCATTTCTTTTTCATTCTTCAACCCCTTCAATGCTTACCAAGACGTCATTACTAACACCTTGTTGTAATTGTTCCGTGTTAGTCAAATCTTAGTCTGGACATTTTTCCCTCTTAATCAGTATCTCAAATCATACCTAAGGACTGCTATTTCTAACTATGGGATGTCCTTGGGTAGATCCCTCCGGTTCTGGTTGGATCGTAGGACTTATTCCTAACCTAAGCACCTTATGACTTCAGAATTGTCGTGAAATTAATAGGTTGTTGGGTATGAGATCGAACCATAAAACCATTTTCTGACATTGTTATTTTCAAATACTCCCCCTACACATGTGCTCCGAGATTCGAAATTGTTTAGCACATGAAGAAAAGAGTTGCACTTAGAGTCTTAAAGATCACATTCGTCTATAACATATTTTAATCACATTTTCTCTCCTTATTTTAAATAATAAAACACTTAGTATTTGAAATACCAATTGATTAAAATTTGACATGAAAAATTCCATGGGGAGAAAAATTATACCACGATAAAATGTGTTTGGATACATAAAATTGACATTTATGAGATGTACCCAACACATTGAAAGGCTTTGTTTTAAAAAGCTCCCCCTCAGAAATTGATTCACATACAATGACATTCTACGTACTACAATTTTTTTAAAACTTATTCGAGGAAGGGAGTGTTGAACACACAATTTTAACAAATACCACTTTTTATGGAAAAATACCACAAATTATATTGTAGACAATTTTGACATTGAAAGTTCTTTTTGAAAAATTATGTTTAACGATTTTAAAAACACATGATAGAAGACTTCTCTTCTATTTTTAGAGTAAGCGCACTGAAGCGTACACTTCCCTATTACGTTCGGGACCGAGTTATGCACTGAAATGTACATAAGTCATTTTGAAAAATTTAGAAATGACATGTTTTGAAAGCATTTGAAACTCTTGCTCGAACTTCATTTACACGCCCGTGTCGATGTTAATCAACATTTCTAGGTACGTAAATGTTATCGATTCCAAGAGACATGTCGAGAAGATTCTTTTTGGTATTTTTGAAATTTTTCTGATTTTATATTTTGTTTTTCTAGGTTTTATATTTTTCTATTTTCTTTTTCAATTTTTTTTATAAATCAAAAATAAAGAGAGAATAAAAATATTTACAAATCGAAGTTTCCATTAGCAGTGACAGTTGTAGCTAGAGTTGAAGTGGATGAAGTTGAATCAGGTTGTTGTTGACGTTTATTTGATGCATCAGTAGTAGTGACAGCGGAAGACTTTAAAACAACTTGATTTTCTCCATTGAAATATTCGTCGAACAAAGGACCGAATAGCAAATCCAGCTCATTTGACGTTGTTACTGTCTCAGCTGCTTGATGAACTTCTGTTGACACTGTGGTGCGAGGCTTAAACCGTTTTGTTCAAACGTCGTTTGACATTGAGGTTCAAGGCTTGATCTGTTGTAATCAAACGTCATTTTTGACATTTAGGATCGAGGCTTGAACTGATGTGTTCAAACGTCATTGAACATTGTGGACCGGGGTCATAACTGACGTGATCTGACGCCATTTTTCTATATCATCATCTGTGAATCCACTTTGATAATGGTTTCTAAGATATCATCCTTTTCAGCAACCATACTCTGAGATTTTCCTTGTTGACATTACATAAGGTACCTGCACTTAAATCAAGACTTTGTTCCTTCTGAACATTGATTGATGTACCTGCACTTACATCCAGAGTTTGTTTGCATTCATGAATATGAGGGATATCTACATTTGAACCATGTGGGGGTTCACTGTCAACCTTGCTTGTGCAAGAGTCAAATAACTTTCCTGTAGGAATCCACCTAAGACCAACAGATTTGAAAATTCTACCTGTGGGTTTCCACCTAAGATCAGATCTAGGAGATGTTTTCTCAGACACAGCGGAAGTCTTATTAGGAGAAAACCTATGTCCTGTAAAGATCTGTCTACTAGGTTTCTGAGTATGACTCTTTTGATCTACGGGTTTGTTACTGTTTGTGGTCTTATTGGATTGAATCTTAGCACGTGAATTTACTTCCTTCAGGAGTTTTGTTATACAAGCATCATGATTTGCATTAAAGACACACTTATGACATGTAGAACAAACAAAGTTTTTGGAATCTGAAAAAGAACTAGAACTCTTAGAGTGATCTGCTTTGGGCACAGCCGTTATCGTAACGCGACTACTCTTAGATACAGGCAAACTCCTAGATCTTTGATTGTTGCTCCCAGGGTTTGGTTTCCTATCATCAGTAGTGGCTTGAATTCTCGCAGAAGTAGGCACACTAGTTGTTGAGTTCCTATCTCTTTCTTGTATCTTTTTCTTAGCTACATCTAGATAGTGATTATGAACCATGTCATTTGAACTAAATCTTGGCATGTTCTTAGAACTATTCCTAGATGAGCTAGATGCAATCATGTGATCAGGTTTTGCAAAGGTGGATTCTGTTTTCTTAGGCAAATAATGTTGAGTGACTGGTTTTGACAAATTCTTGTTCACATCAACTTGGGAGGCAAACCGTTGTTTTGACATTTGAGCCCTTGCAGATTTAAACGCATTCGGTTGTCTAACAACTGATTGGTTTCTTAGTGATGGTAACACCGGTTTCCCCAAGACTGATGTTTTATCAAACTTAGTATCTACACTATTTCCTTTTAACTTCCTTAAGTCATTTTTTAAAGCAGCAATTGCAAAAACCTTTTCCTGAATCTGAGCTTTTAATTCAGCATTATTAGCAAGCAAAGATGTTGTCTGTTCTGTAGTCTTAGATCTCGTGATTTTAATAGAATCATACAAATCTTTGTAATGCTGTTTCAAAGTCTCATTTTCCTTACGTAATGTAGCCACACTATGTTCTAATTCGATGTTCATTGTTTCAAGTACATCAATTTCCTTTTCAATCTTGGCTTTATTACTTGTTTCATTCAAAATTTGACCATGTTGCCCTGATTTTAAAGATTGATTTTGATATTTAAGTTCGAGAGCAATGCAATGTGCTTCCATTCTTGAAAAATCTTTTTGAAATTGGGCAACTGTCTCTTTGAGCAAAATATTTTCAGACTCGAGTGATTGTTTTGAGTATTCAGTTGTCTGGTTATCAGGTGATGAATCAAGCATAGGACTTTTAACTTGACATGTTTCAGGATACTGGTCAACCCTACCTTCAACAATGATTTCAGGTTGCTCAGTATGCTGTTGTCCTATAGCAAAGATATTGCATTCAGCAGTCAATTGTACCTCAGCCATTGGCTCTTCGTCATAAATGGGTCTGATATCTGCATCATCAGCATCTGTATCATTCCCTGACCTGCTGCTATCATCTTGCACTGTTGAGTCTGTCCTAATGCTTTCTGTGTCAACCAAATCAGCATCCAATGCTTTACCCGTATCAATCTTACTCTCTTGCGTCTGCATCTGTCTTTTATTCACCCTTCTTTCATACTGTCTTTGATGACGTGTTCTTTCAGCAACGGACTTCTTAACATTACCCAGGTGTTGGAGTAGTGTATCTCTGAAGTGTTGAACCTCGAGTCCAGTGTATTCAACAAAGTACGTGTCTGTCATTTGACTGTCATAATCCAATGTAAACTTTGAATTGATGAACTTCTGGAACTGGTTGTTTACCACCCAAAAGGCTGCCATGGATCCATCTTCTTGAAATTCATCTTTGTCAAGTTGCTTTTGTAGTTGATCTACGTTAAGGAGCATTGTACTTGTGAAAGTATCAACATCTTGACCAAAGAGTGACATGAATGCCCGTTTGAATCCATGTTCGATGCGAGTGCCTTTTAAGTCTCCTTTTGAAAGAACTTGAAGGTGTGAATGAAGAGATCGAAAATATGCATGCAATTTCTTTTGCTTTTGAGACATCTTGGTATTTGATTGCATGCACATCTTTTGTTTCAGAATTCAAGCTGCATTCCTTTACTAATTTGTTGGACGCAGTCTCTGAATTACTGTCTTCTTTCTCAGAACAAGTGTTTTGTATGACAACTAAATCAACTTTCAATGAATCAACATTTAATGCTAGAATTGGATGTGAATGATCTTCAGTTCGTTGTTGATGAAGAATTAACTCAAGCATGTATTTCCTGAGGGAATCCATGTTAAAGATCATTGCATCGTAAAATGATTGAGCATCATATCTTGTATAATTCTGCATACGCTCTTCGAATTCTGAATGGAAAGCATTTTCAAACTTTGTTCTGAGATCAGTCAAAGTAGTTGTGCAATCAGTCCTAGAAAGTATATCTTTAGTAAGATGTTGTTCTAGTAAATCCAAGTCTTGAGAGAACGTTCTCTTGAGAGAGGCAAGTGCCAAAATCTTGTAAAGTTTCTGAGAAGAAACTAAATAGAGACTTGATTTCTTTAAGACGTGTGCTGCATTATTCTTGAAAGTTGTGTCTTCTCTTGAATGTTAGAATTTGAACACGAAGAAACTGTGACATTCTAAAGAACACTTGATGTTTGAGTTTGCAAATTGGTATTTGAATTTGACATTATGAATGATGTTGTTGTAAATGGATATCGGATCTTAAGTGTTATGAAGTGATTGATTGTGGTTTTAAATGAATTAACGTTCACGGGATTTTACAAATCTTTGATTAAAACCGAGAAAAGAATCGTATCTTTCGCGGGATTTTACAAAATCAAGAAGAAACCGTGAATGAATAATTAATTGACGTTTTAGGTATGATTAAGTTGATTGTTGGTTTGATTGGTTGTGTTTGTTGTGTTGAGTAATTGTCCTTTTAGTCCGAATTAAAGTCCAACACAAATTCCAAAAAAAATGAAAAATGTCAATAACTCATAGTAAACGAGGGTTTTGGGCCTCGAAAAATCCGTAACCAGCTAAAGGGTGGATACAGCGTAATCCGTCTTGTTTTTCTCTTCGATTTGAGAGGTCACGGGCCTGAAACGGACTTACGGTTCAAAAGTTATGGCAGTTTTACTGAAACCCTTTTCTTCACACAAGATTTCTTGGTCAAAACGCAACGATTGTTGGTCAAAACGCAATCATAAATTATTGGCAGAGTTTCTCTTAGTCAAAACGCAGTGATGGTCTTCAAAACGCAACCTGTTCAAAACGCAACGACTTTTGTCAAAACGCAAGGACTTTTGTCAAAACGCAACGATTTTTGTCAAAACGCAACGACTTTTTTCAAAACGCAACGACTTTTGTCAAAACGCAACGACGAACACTCCTTCAGTTAGGCAAAACGCAGCCAAGAAAAAATCTTCAAACTTTCTTGTAAGCTACGAAATGATGTTAAAACCACTTAGTAATGATGCAAGGAAGTGATCTAAGCCCAAAAGTACAAGTCTTTAACACATTTAACCACGAAACAAAGATCAAAGATGATTTTTTCATGCTTTTTTTCTTTATTTCGAACAAAAAAAACAACAAGAACCTACAAATTTTAATCACTAAAAACCCCTTTAGCTCATGTACCACATGTTATCCCATATATTTAATCCATTACACAACTATAATCTATACCAAGATGCTAGAAAATGAGAAGAAATCTTAGAGAGAGAAAGTAGAGAGAGAAACAAGAAAGAAAGTTAGATTAGAGAGAGAAGTGGTGAGTTACAAGTGAAGTGAAAATTGCAACCAACACCCTTCACCAAGTGTGGTGAAGGGATATTTATACTAGCCTAGCACTTGGGCTTTCTAAATGGGTCGGGCTTGGTTTAACTTGGGCTTTGAGCCCGAAACACAGACAATATTAGATTACAATCCAAGCCCGTTGAACCCGACTAACCTATTACAATACAAGACCTAGATTGACTTTCTAAGACCGATAACATTCTTGTTTGACTTAATATAATTAAGGCTAATAGCTAGGTTCAACTCTAAATTTTTAAGAGATCTAGGCGAAATTACATAATGAGGCTTTTCAAAAAGAAATGTTATATAAACGTTTACATATTACTCAACTAAGATATTTTCTCATCTAAACATTTTTTTTACCAAAGGGCTTGTGTCCCAATGGTACCCCAAGGTGTGTGTGAAGCTCCCCAACAAAATGGTTGTGGGTTCAAGTCCTGCTTAGGACATTGCGAGATAGATTTGTGGTTTATAATGTGAGATAATTAGTTGTCGTTCTAAAAAAACATTATTTTTTTTTCAAAAAAAATACGTGTACATATACATATAATTGTTAACGAGGCAAAATTTGAGTCTCAAAAATTTTTGAAGCCCTGTGCAGTCGCTCGCCCCGCACACCTTTAAAAATGGCCATGGGAAATGCCTTGCCAAGACCACGCGTGAAGTTTATGTCCTGCTCTAAGGGTACCCACGATGGTCACACCTCCTAACCTTCCACCTGAGTGTCAGCTCACCATTTACTTCTCCTCGCTAACTTTCGCTTTTCACACACAATGGTCGTCACTCCCTCACCTTTCATTACAATACTTACTTTTTTACAAACATACCTCACAAAATATCTCTCTCTCACACACACACTCAAATATCAAAATATTTAATAATAAAACACCCCCACACCGCACAAATGCCAAGAGGTGACACCCTCACGTTTCTTCCCTTCTTTTTTCTCTCGGCCCACGTGTGACACTTCGTAATTTCGCAGGTCAATATTTTACCATTTACGTGCATCAATTTAACTTTTATAAGTTACGTGCTAAATTTGATCTAAAACCGGGAAGTTGTCCCGCGTATAACTGAGAAATATCACCGGACGCGTTCCGACATCCGATTTAACGTAGTCTTTTGACGACTATCGCGTTTTGACCTAACGAGCATATATTTAAATTATTACATTTTATTTTTAAAATGTCGCGCGTTTTAAATTTATTCGGGTATCATAAACGTCGCTAGATTCATTTCGTGTGCATGCCTGTAAGTATCTTGCTCCCTTAAATAAATATCTTGCAGCAAAAGAATCAAATTTTGGCAAATTTAGTCCCCCCTTCTTTTGTGTGTGTCGTCCGCCCCTAGCCAACACACCCTCATCATTTTAGCAAAATGACCTCCTAGGTACAATTGAAATCCTAGGATACCTTGGTGAAGGTTTTAGGTTCAATCACTTGTTCATTGTATTTATACAACTATCCATTCATTTGTTCATTCACTCTCTCTTACTAGAAAAACACACACAAAATTCTCCCTTCCTCTCTTGTTTTTTTGTGCGTCCGAACGCCACAAACAAACACCCTTTTGGTGTTTTTTCTTTTTGGTTCAAGATTTATTACTAGTTGGTTGATCTTGGTTCATTCAAGTATTCATTTGGGTCATTCTTGTGTCAGTTCGGGTAATATTCGCATACATACGGGTTGAAGATTTATCTTTTTCCTTGTCATCTCTTCACAACTTGTAAGATTTATCATCTCTTTCGTTTGTATAAATTTCTAGACTATTTGTTCATTCACCGTTTCTTTTATCTAGAAACAATATCATCCGTGTTTGAAATCACTTTTTATGAATAAAATATACAAATAAACAAGGTTGTACAATTTATTTTCAAGTTCTAAACTTTTCTAAATTTTCATGTGTTTTCTTGTACTTTTGGCTTTATGGCGAAATGTTAAGTGATAAAAATAATGTTTGGCGTTTGTGGCGATAGGATCAGGTTAGTTTTGATGTGAATTTGTTGGTTGAGACACTAGTAAAAGAGTTTAGGTTAGATTAAGAATATTGGGGAAGTTGTGGTGGATCTTGGTTGATTGTTGGTATAAAAAGCTTGATGTCCAGATATAATTCGTGGGTTAAGGGATGCTTAAAAACGTTTTGAGAAGCTCAAACTCTAAAATTATGTTAGTATATTACTTTACGCAACTTTTGATAAAAGAACGCGAAAATCCGCCTTATAACGAAAGAGTTATGGCCGTTTTAAGTTTGACGAAACATAATAGTTTTTGACATCTCAAAACTGTTTTCGGTATAATGTGTCCGAATTTTAAAAGTGTGTTTTGACCAATTTCGGGTCCGAATTAGCTAAAATGTAGAAAAGAAAACTTGTAGAGAACGATTTTTCCTTCAAATGTAGCTTTCGATGGAGCCATGAATGTTTATAACGAAGGAGCTACGCTCTTTCGAAGTCGGACTAAATCTTGGATTTTTATAACTAAAAGTGAGCTGATTGAAACATAAAATTGGGTTTTCGAGCGTTTTCGGGTCCGTTTGGGGTATAAAAACCTTAGTGAATATTATAGCAACATGTAAATATTAATAGGTCACGTTAGAAACTCATTTAAGGTATTATTTAGAAACCGTCAAGTAGTTTATTAAAAATGGAAATTTAATATTAAATGTAAAGTACATATTGACGTGATAAAAATGGAAATTAGACTTTAAGGTCACTTAGAGCGTTTAGACGAAATATAAACTTAACGGATATAATTAGACATCGTTGATGATCGGGATTTCTAAACTTACTAAAAACAGTAACTTTCGGTCTAAGTGTAGAAACTTAATGAAAAACCCTATATTTTTACAAAATCAATTTTGACTAAGTAAACTAAGACACAAACACGTAAGGGTGATAATGACCTTCTAAAGAAATGGTTTATTTCAACGTTTTGTTATCCTTTGATTACCCCTAAAGCACGTCGTATATTTAGGTCGCGGTTAGGATTCGTTCGAGTACGTTCTTTGTTCGTGGATTATTTCCCTACTCTTTGTCTTACTTAAAGCGAGTTTATAGCCCCACGTTTTACCGATTTACAAATACTCTACCACTCTCTGGGGTGAGAAACATTGCTTGCTTTAACTTTGGACACAAGTGTTTTACTATACTTTTACTTGTTTACGTTATGCATAAGTACCTTTAGCTCACTACTGCTACTATCATGAGTCGTTAATTACTGTGAGTAAACGCGAGTGCTATTAATAGATGTATTGGGATTAATAATCCCCGTCCGGGTTTGGTAATTCTTACCTGTATCGGAGAGGCCGATCAAACGGATGTATATCATGTCGAATCTCTAGGTATTTGAGCTTAATACCTACTTGGTAACTTTACTTGGCATTTAATTGCTACCATTCCTATTAGCTTCGATGTCATGAGCTTAGAGCGAACGTAAATACCATTCCTGTGATATTGTATGTGTTACAATGATCATACCCGTTATAAATCTTGTGGTCCATAATTACGTTTTACTTAAACCTATGAGCTCACCAACTTTATGTTGACGTTTTAAGCATGTTTTCTCAGGTGCTTAACTTTTGGAACATTGATGTGCTACGTGAGGTCTTCATGCATTTTGGACTTCTTTTAATGGAAGACTTATTTAAATACCCGTTGTCTTTGAACTAAATTTTAATGCTTCCGCTATGACATTTAAATTCTTCGATTTACTGTAAAACTTATTTAACTTTATAAATGCAACGTGGTATTGTTTTTAAAACGTCCATGTAGTGTTCGTTCTTTATGCTTTGTGATTCGCGATATTTATGAAGTCACGCCCCCAGATACCTATTTCCGTTGTGACCCATTTTGGGGGTGTGACATCACGCGCCACCAGGCACCCCCACAGTGGGTTTTAGGTGTTAGAAATACGAAAAAGTGTCGGTCACTACCAATATAGTTAGTCATAGCTCGTAGTAAGTTGTATGGTTAAGTTAGAAAGCTAACCGGGCCAAAGGCCCATGGATAAGCCCATTATGAGTCCATAGCCGGCCATAGTAAGTCATATATAAACCCTCTCCATAGCTTGGAGAGGGTGTTAGTTGTTCATTTGTCACATTTTTCACTAAGCTAATATTAGTATTTTTCTTTCTCTCTCTAAGTGTTCATCCAACCATCTTTCTCTCTCTAAAACTCTAAGTGAATCAATCCATACTTGTGTTAAGATATTCTACAATTGGTATCAAGAGCCATGGGGTGTTTGTGTAGGTTTTGTGTGCGTTTTATCTACTCGGGTTACTAGTGTTTTTGGTTCGAATCCATTCAAAAAGTTTTCACTTTTTGAGGGTTTAAAAACCATAAAGATCTTAACTTTCTTTCTTAGTTATCTTAGTATAGACTAGAAGTACAAGAAAATCTTTCAAAAACCATAAAAAATATCATCTTTTTGAGTCTTTTTGGTTAAAAAGAGGGTTTTGTACCAAGAATCTTGATTTCAAATTTTTCGTGTCAAAAATGTTAAAGTTTGTGTTTTTAAGGTTCTAATAGTCTTAGATAGTTAAGTTGTGTAAGAAAAATCGAGTAAAAACGTCAAAAAGTGAGTCTTTTTAAGATTTTTGATTTTTGAGTTTCGTAGTGTATTGGGCGATCTATACGTGTCTATAGGGGATTTATACGTGTTCACTTGGTCAGGCGATCTATACGTTTTAAACCTTCAGGCGATTTATACGCGTTTATTAGTTAGGCGATTTATACGCGTTTATTGGTCAGGCGATTTATACATAGTTTCTATAGGCGATTTATACATCTTCCTTTTGATGATTTATACGTTTTGCTTGGGAGATTTATACGCTTGACTAAGGAAAACTATACACATTTGTTAAGTGAATTATACGATTGTTCTTTGATTTGTAAAATCTCGTGAATATTCGATTTCTCGGTTTTATCAAGAATTGTAAAATCCCGTGTATTCCGAAAGACTCAAACCTCATTAATCAAAACTCACTTTAACACAACAGCCTCTAATCACCGTCCGATCATTTTAATCTAATCACATTGAAATGGATCCAATGATTTCACTTGGACAAAAGAATACTCTTGCTGAGTACATGATACTCTTCGGTGCTGACAATCGTCCACCTATGTTGGACAAGGACCTGTATGATTCTTGGAAGAGTCGAATGGAATTATACATGCAAAATAGAGAGCACGAAAGAATGATACTTGAATCAGTTGAACAACATGCGGTCCTCCTCATTTCGGCTTACGTTTGAAGACCAATGGAGTGAATTTTAGAACGAAGAAATATGCTGGAATTATCTGCTGCTGTAAAAATACAATCTGATGTGACATGAAAGCTTAAATATTCATTGCTTCAAGGTATTCTGCTGATATCTATTCACTTAGTGAATATCACAGAGTTCTAAAGATTATATGGGAAGGTTCAATTAACAAATGGAAGGTATTCTTGACAAAGCAGGAAAGAGAATGTTACGTGTGTGATGCTTCGATAAGTTACTCTCATTAAGGGGGAATCTACGTATAAAGTATTAACTTGAGATTATAATCAGTGAGTAATGATATGTACATCTACAAGATGAAAATGAGCAATTTCAAGTTAATACCAAGTCTTAAACAGTCTTACACATGAATGGAGTTTAGTTTGTGACTGATGTCAAGCTTGTTAAGATATGCATACTCCAACTTTGATCAGGTTCATGCATATATTGAACACACACGAACTCATGCCAATGAACGTCCGGTATTATGCGTGAACGCAATCAAGATCACTTGCTACCGTTGCAAGATTAGCAGATGACACACCTCACTTCAACCCTTAATTCATCATCTTTACAACAATCCTCCACTTTAACAACATTTTCACCATCACTATATGGATCTCATTCAACCCAATCAACATATACTATTATTATCCATCACAAATCAATTCAAATCTTTCATCCATTCCACCATCATATACATTTCAGTCTCAAATGAATCATATCAAACTCATCTGTCCACAAGTAATTCCTCAAGTTCGTTTATCAATCACCTCAAGCTATACAGCCTATTGACTGAATCCACCATTGGGACTCAAGTATTTTCTATTCCTGTATTTCTCTTGGAGATGATCCTGATTGCTTGTCTCAATAAAACGCAATGGCTTTTTCTAACGGCTATTATAGCATCTTCTAGGTTTCCTTTACCAATAATCAGCTCAGAACTCCTTTAATCCAAGAAATCAACATATTCAAGACGACAGAAGTTACAGTTGCAACAAGTTCTAGGGCAAGACAATTAAGGGAAAGAAAAAATTATTCTGGAAATACTTATAAGAGCATCGCTATAGTTCACAGGGGAAATACTTACTAAGTAAGACAAGCAAGGTTGTTATTAAATGCTACACTTGCAAGGTGACGGACATATGGCTAGGCAATTGCATCAGCCTAAATGGGACCAAGGAATGGGGGGGGGGCAGCATGGTATAAGGAGCAAAGAAATATTAGGCAGAAGTCAAGAAGTGGACAAAGATTGCTGAGGAGCAATCACATTTCTACAGATCCAGAATTCAGCAAGTAAGCTCAGGGTCAATCATTCTCATAATGTGCTTTTCAGGATAAGGATCTTGATACTTATGATTCTGACTGTGAATGATCTCTCGATGAGCACAAGAAGTTCGTAGGGGCCCAATTCCAACTATGGTTTCTGACGTTTTATCTACAGAGGTACCTAATCCTGAAACCTATCTGATGTATGGATAATCAAAAAGTGTGCGTGTAATGCAGAATTTTAAACAATCACAGTTTATGAATTATATGATTAGTGAGATATCTAGTCGATATCATATCATTCCATATTTCCAATATTTGCAAGAAACACAAACAGGCTAACTGTTCAAAGATACTAATTTGCAGGCACAACAAGATTCAATGATTTTATCTGTGATTGAACAAATGTCCGAACAAATGATTAATCATGTAAATAATTGGGAAAAGGCTAATAAGGAACAGAATAATGAATCAATAACCGCTGAGCTTGAGAGATATAAGGAAAAGGGTTAAAACTTTTGAACAACGTCTTAATATTGATTTAAGTAGTCGTGAAAAGATAATTGATTCTCAAATGGATAATATGATTAGAGAGGAAATTGGCATCAAAGAACAATTGACTCACTGGCAAAATCTTTCTAAACAAATCAAAGAAAAAGGAATTCTTTATTCAAATTCATTTTCAGTTATAAAAAATTGATATCCAAAGAAAAGGAAAATAACTATATGGAAATGAATTGATTTGGGAAAATTAAGAATAAGACTTGATAATATCATTTGTAAAGTGGGTCAATCTGCTCAGACAATGCACATGTTAACTAAGCCACAAGCGTTTTATGATAACACACATAAACAAGCTCTAGGTTATCAAAATCCGTTTTATCTTAAAAAAGCTCACCGGATAATGGTGTTGTTTTGTCTAATACACATGTTGCTATGCCTGTGATTGATGATGAAGAAACATTGATTTTGGAAGAAGAGAGTCGATAAAAAATGTTTGAAAATGCAAAGGATCATGCAAGTATTGCACAGAAAATTTACTCCTTAAAACCTATCGATTATGAAAAATTAACTGCCGAATAATTGATTTTGGAAACCGATTTATCTCCATAAACCATGAATTATCGGTTGAACATTCAAGCGTTTTGGTTTCATACGCTCAATCCTACCATTGAACCTTCTTACACACCACCTGTCATTGTGGATGTTCCTGGTGAACTACCTAAGGTGAGTTTGGTGAATGCAAGCCTTAAAAAGCTTAAATTCCACCTCACCCAGTTTAACTCAGTGGTAAAGAAGAGGACAACACCTAGTGCTCTTGAAGAAGGTGAATGGGGGTTTGAACATACAAAAACTGTTTTTAACAATGAAATTATTCCATTTCTAAAATCTTTAAAAAGACAACTTCAATGTGTTTGATAAAGAATTTCTAATGAATAACGAAAGTACAGTCAATTTTTGATTCAATATAGAAGCGTCTTGTTCAACAGTTTTCAGTGATAAAAAATGCTTTGGAAATTGCCTAAGAAAGAAATTCGTTTGGAAAATGATTCCGACTTTACATAAAAATCCCTGTCTCTAGATGTGCTGATAACATGTGGCTGACGAATTCTATGTCTTTGGATAATAATTATCGTGATTATGGAATGCTAAGTGTGATTCGTATGTGGAAAATTGTTGGAATCTTGTGCTGAGCTTTCCAAATCAAACAAGCATATAATTGAGCTTTTGAAATTCACTCACAATTGAAACAACATTGGTATTTCTCTCGAGTGTCAATTGCAATTTTAAAACAAGAAATTTTCAAAACGATGAATCTTGCGTTAATCAAAATGGCTGTTGAAAATTCAAGCATATTTTGAAATAAATGATTTGAAACGCTTGGCTAACGATAAAGACAAGACATCGTAAGTTGAAGGGATACTTTCAAATCTTTTAAGAGAGAATAACCAAAGGAATAGAGCAGTTTAGATCATGATAAATGGGAAAATGAGCCATAAATAGGAACTGGAACTTAGTGTGGAAAATGCTTTATGAAGGAGATATGAACGTCTTTGTAATGAAATTAAACATGTGAAACAGGTTTTTAAAGATCAGTTTGACTCAAATCAAAACACACAAGTGTTCGGCATAAATAAAAAGTGGTTTTTATTAACAACATGAACTTAATATATGTGGAAATTGAGGATTTAAAAGTCAAATTCAAGATAAAGGTCTTTGTAGGATAACATCATTGAAAAACACGATTTCGAAAATTAAAAGGGAAAGAAATTGTTGAAACTGTTGTTCAACATACATTCTGACAACACTATTGCTCCCGGGCATGTTCAAGCTGGATTAGAACCGTTGCTCTAGGTTATTGCAAAATAGGGAAGTTACATAAGACTATCTTAGGAAACTAAGAATAAAGCTAATTTTCTTCGGGGAAATAGTCGAACAAGTTAAGCGAAATACCTTTAGATGGCGAAGTTAGACCTTGTTGTAAGTATACCACACGAATTCAGGGGTAGCTTGTATATTTCAATGGGATACATGCCCATAATGCGATTAACACTAAAAATCTAGGGAAGGTTGCTGTTGCACACTTTATGAACAAAGTCAGGAAAGTTAGGTTGCTGAACTCTTACATCTCAAGCAAAGGTAACGGTTAGAAGAGTCTTCTAATACAGCAGATTCTAACAACCTGTCTTATTTCTACAGGGAGTGAAGTGTTCTACAGTTAATTGGGTTCAAAGATCCAGGGCAATAAAAGGATTTGATAGGATCTGCAGACACCCAGTTAGGAACAAAGAAGAAAAAACGAGAGAAGCCCAAACTAGGAACAGTTAATAAAATTGAATCGTGTTGTTAAACTGTTGTGATGTGATGTTACTGCATTCACTGTCAAACGAATTCTGAAATTCTCTGTGCTACTTGCAATAAATCTATGTTGGATGGTGTTCATGATAAATGTCTTCTTGATCTTGTGCAAAAAGGGAATAAACGTACTAAATCTGCTAAGAAACATAAAAAACAAAATGTTTGGAAACCTATGGGTCATGTATTCACTGAAGTATGATTTAAGTGGAAACCAACAAGAAGAACTTTCACTATAGTTGGTAACTTGTCACACCCCGTAAATTTCAGGTCAATATTTTAAACCTTTCTGATTTTTATCTTTGACTTTTACATGTTACGTTTGAATCTGACAGTTTACCGGGAAGTTAACCCGCGTAAATCTAAAAAACGTCATCGGGCGCGTCCCGGCATCGCTTATTAATTAATTTAGGCCTTGTATGAGATATTTTAACTTTTCTAAGTGTTTCGTGATTTTTAATCACTTCCGATATTAATTTTAGGGTTTTATCTTTTAAATTACGTTTTTCGCGTTTTTGATCAAACAGAACCCCGGAAACCCGCAATCTTTTCGTGTAAACTGGGGTTATCATCCGTCAAGCATTGTAATGCTAAAAATTTCATTCACATCCCTTTGCTCGACATGTTGGACGCCTAAACCACAACAACATCACCATGCATCCTAAATTAATTCTTGAAGCATCTTTTGAAATACACATGCATGTGATCATGTAAGCATAAGATAATGACTTATGAGGAAGTCACTCTCGTGCACAAGAAACTAACCAATTCATGGGCATGTGACTTCTTATACAGACTTTGATTTCATTTGACCTCAACATGACCAACTTATGCATCTTTAGTGAACCATGAGTTAAAATTTGAACCCATTTGGGTCCTTGTGACTATTTTCGGCCGAAACCACAAAGGCACACCCCTTTGGTGTGTGTTAGCCACTTGATGCTTCCAACCAAGTCACAAAACCCTAACTTGGTCCTATAAATACCATACTTTCTCATTCTTAGGTTATATCTCACACATACAAGCCTCACAAAATTTTTTCTCTTCTTTCCCTTGCTCTCTTGCTCACGGCTCACCTACAACACCCAACCCAATCCATAACTTTTGATTTTCTTCAAGATCCAAGTGTTCCAAGATGTTAGTTATAGTTATCAAAGGTTGATCAAAGTAGTAGTTCTTTAAATTTCAAGGGTTTGCAAGATTATAAAATTAGGGTTTCAAATTTTATAAGTGGGTTTTATAGATCTAGTCATTTTGGTTATAGATCTTGTGATTCTCTACTTGTTTCTTCATTCTTGTAAGTATTCTTGACCTATCTCTTGTTTCATTTCTTTTATTCATATGAATATTGTTCAAGTTTAAGAGTCCATGTGTTTGTGTTACTTTTATCAAAAGAAATGATAAAAATATCTTGACAACTTTTATAAAAATGGAAGTATTATGTTGTTGTTTTATAAGTTATGGTGAGATGAGTTGAAATATGGGTTGCAACAATAGATATGATGAGGTTATGATAGATTAAGAGTGGTTTTGTTGGTATGTTTTGGCGAAAAAGAAGTTAGGTTGGACTAGACACTATGACGATCTTATGGTTGAGTCTATGGTTAAGTCTATGGTACATTTTCGAAAATATGAGTTGCTGATTGAAAATGTAAATGAGGTTGTAGGACACTTAAAAATGTTTTCAATAGTCGAAAAATTAGTTTTTGGATAGCTCGTTTCGTATAGATAGATTTCCGTATATTAAACACTAAAAATGGACTTTAAACGGCCAAGTTATGGCGAAATGAATTTTGAAACACTTTTTTTGAAAAACAAATAATGTAGTTGCTGTTGGGATTAATAAATAAGGTTTACGGATACTTTCGGGCTTATTTGAGCTTTTAAAACCTTCACGAAACATATAGAAACCTTAGGATATTAATTAGAAACTTTAGAAATGTCATGAACATATTTATGTGATGTCGAGACTAAGAAAAATGTAGGATTTTTAAAAATGATATATTTTAGCACATATTAGTTAAATGAACATATGAGTTAAGCGTTTAGGTCGAGATAGTGCGTTTAGGAAATATGGTTATATCACTTTATAGGGGACGGTATTAACGTCCCGAAACTAAAAACTTACCAAAAATAGAAAGTTACTAAAAATGGCAATTTTCGGATAAACGTCGGAACTTAACGAAAAACTATATAGTTTTATTTAGTTATACTTTATTAAATGAACTAAAGCGCAAACAAACATGGATGTCTTTTCTCTTGAAAGCGTATAGTACAAGTTTCGATTATCTTTCGTTTTCCTAAGTCGCGTCGTTTATTTAGGTCGCGTGTTGGATCCTTCGGCTTTATTACCTCTCCGTTGATTATCGATTCACCACTTACTTAAGGTGAGTTCATAGCCCTACGTTTTTACCGATTTAAAAATTCTTTATACTTTGGGGTGAGAAACATTGTTTGCTTTTAAAATTGGACACAAGTTCTTAACGTGAGTTTTACATGTTTATGTGTTGCCTAAGTTTGCTTACAAACCACTATTTACCGAACTATCATGAACCGTTAGTCACCTATGGCCAATTGGAATGGTTAAGTGAGCGCGAATGAATAAATAGATCTATTGGGACTAATTACCCCTATCTAGTTTGGTTCTAAATTAGCTGCGTACAAATAGATATATGTCATGTCGATTGTGCGTTGTGGTGGTCTTTGGTTTGGGACACCAGTTAAGGGCAGGAATACTATGTGGCATGATATGATATGCCATGTTGTTATTAGCATCGGTGTCATGAGCTTAACGCAATAGTAAATACTTTTTATGCGATGTTGTATCTGTTATAGTAGTCGCATACGTTTTGAAATCTTGTGGTCTACTCTTGTACTAACTTAAACCTATGAATTCACCAACATTATGTTGACGTTTTAAACATATCTTCTCAGGTGCTTAGCTTGGCTTGATTCTTGATGTTAAATGGAGTCTATGTGCTATGTGACTTTGCCGATTTCAAGACTTATCTATTTATATATTCGTTGTCATTATCAAACTTTGTTATGCTTCCGCTACATTTAACTTTCATATGATCGGTTGTAAAACTTAAATTAATTTTCTTTATGCAACGAGTATAACTTTTTTTTAAAACGTCCATGATTAGTGGTCGTTCTTTATTGCTTTGTGTTCGGATTGTTATGACGTCACGCCCTCGAACACGTATTCCGTCCAGGCCCCGTCTGGGGGTGTGACAGATTGGTAATCAGAGACAAGGTTATAGAGAACCATGTAGTTATACTAGGTCTGGTCTATAACCAGTATGTGATCCTATGTGCCTTTATCTATTTATGTATTGTTAATCCTTGCTATATATAAGATTCCTATATATACTTGAGGCTATTATATATTGCCATATTTACCTTGCCATTTATTTCATCGTTTCTTTATGCCTTGCATGGTTTCATATAAAGGAGATTTATATAAACTTTTGCTTGTGCAGATCATGGCAGCTTCAGCTATTGCTATTTCTTTTGATTCTTCGGATGAGAGTGTGGGATCACCGCCCTCTCGGGTTATTCTTTTTGGTGATATTCCTACTGTTATTCCTTCTACTTCTGTGGTTGCTCCAGAGACTTCTACTATTGCTCCTGTTATTTCATCTGCCGCTCCTGTGGTTGAGACAACTCTTGTCGCTTCACCCACTGGATTGTGTGGCTTGGTTCCCTATTTGGATTCCGATTCTGATTCACCAGATGAGATGTCTTCACCAGAGCACATTTCTCTGCTACCAGCTATTTCACCATTCTTATGCACTGATTCTTCTGAGGCTCTTGATTCTTTTGATGAACCACCTTCTAAGGATCCATATGTGATGGCTATTGCTCATTAGAGGAGCAAGGTAGCATCACATCCATCATCATCATCTGAATTTCCTATTTCTCCTGTTACTACCCCGCCTGGGATTCATCGACGGTCAGCGATTCTTATCCGACCCGGGGAGGCTATTCCTTTTGGTCGACCTTACCGCACCCATCTTAATGGGCCGCGTAAGTTGTTGACTGCGAGGAAGAGAGTTGGACCTTTACCAGCTCGCAGATTAGCATGGAGGCGTGCATCACCTCGTTCTTCAGACCACCGCCCATCTTCTTCTAGTTCATCTTCGGATTCTTCGCCAGTTCATTCTTCGGATTTGGATGCACCAGATCAGGCTCATTCTAGATCTTCGACTAGAGATGTACCACCTAGATTATGTTACCCTCCGAGGAGAGCACCACGATGTAGTGAGGCATTTCGTCGTTGGTGTGCTGCTCCATTATCTACTTTGTATCCACCGACTACATTAGAGTCATCATCAGGAGATTCATCAGAGAGACCACCGCATTCATCTTCACATCCTGCTGGACCATCTCGCAAGAGATGCAGATCCCCAATTGATTCTGTACCATCATCCACACAGTTATGGGATCATTAGCTCCTACCCGCGCTGATCTCTTACCACCTCGTAAGAGGTTCAGAGATTCATATTCGTCTGAGGCTAGCATAGAGGAGGATACCGAGATTAATCCTATAGAGACTGAGGTTGATATGGAGTTGGGTATTGGTGATAGGGATGATGTTAGAGATCATGTTGAGATTGACCCTAGGGATGTCAAGGATGACACCGAGGAGTATGAGGCTGACACCAGTACTAGAGACACGGTTGAGGTAGGTATCGACCTGATGTCGGCACCGATAGTTGAGGAGGATATTGTAGAGCCAGCTGGAGAGGATTCTTCTAATTCGTCTAGAACTAGGGATGGCATTGTTAAGTCATTCGAGGATATGCCATTTGACTTGGATGATGCTGTGCGTGACTTTTACCATCACATGTCTGAGGTTCGTATTGATAGGATTGTCAGGATTGAGACTGTTCAAAGACGGTTGGAGGCCGATCAGCTGATAGCTAGGGGAGAGAGAGCTGGGATGATCAAGAGGATTGAGAGCTTGAGGTTTGAGAACCTCAAGGTTCGTGTTATGTTGGATATCGAGAGGGATCGTGTGAACAGTCTTCGACTTCATATGTCTTTTTCACAGGAGGAGTTTTGTCAGGTTCATAGGGATCGTGATGATACTTGGGGGAGACTTAGGAGGTTGGAGTCGTATGTTGAGAGACATTTAGGTTTTCGCCCTTAGACTAGTAGTACCATGATCATGTAGGACACTAGACTGATGGTTAGGTCTAGATGTTAGCAGTAGAAATAATTGTGGATCATGTACCTATTTTGGATTTTGTTGTAACCGAATTATGCTTTTATTCATGAAATGAAAAGCTTGTTTTGATTCTCTCGCCTATTTATCTATATTGTTATTTATTCGTTCTGGCAATCGTGTTGTAATTATAGTTTATTTCATAGCATGTATTAAATTATCGTTATCTAATAATTGTGTATTCGTTTCAAAATCTCACCATGGGTTGTGTCTTGTGATGTAGAACAATGACTAACATTCGTTTCGGGATGACCCTTACCGCAATTGAAGAAATGATCAACCAACATGTAGACGCAACTCTAGAGGCTCGTCGGGTTAACTGAGATCTTGGACTCGGGAATGGGAATGACAATAGAGGAGGAGATGGTAATGGAAATGATACTAGAAATGGAAACAATAGAGGCGACAACGGTGACGGTAATGAGAACCGTAATGGGAATGGAAGAGGCGATAGGCCTGGTGCTCGTGAATGTACTTATCAAGATTTCATGAAATGTCAACCACTAAGTTTTAAAGGAACAGAAGGAGTGGCTGGGTTGATAAGATGGAGTGAAAACATCAACAACTGTCCAGAAAAATATCAGGTGAAGTATGCTACCTGCACTTTACTCAACAGTGCATTAACCTGGTGGAATTCTCACAAGAGAACCATCAGAACTGATGCTGCATACGCTTTATCATGGAGAGAGCTGTTGAAGATGATGACTGAAGTGTACTGCCCGAGAAATGAGATCCAAAAGATGGAAACTGAGTTGTGGAATTTGTCGGTGAAGAACAATGACATGGCTACTTACACTCAAAGGTTCCAAGAACTTACCATCATGTATACCAAAATGGTCCCCGAGGAGGAGGATCGGGTGGAGAAATTTTATTGGAGGTCTTCCTGATAATATCCAAGGAAATGTGATTGCTGCAGAACACACAAGACTACAAGATGCTGTTGCCAACCACTTGATGGATAAAAAGTGAAAGGGCTATGTTGTAAGAAACGTAGAGAACAAGAGGAGATTGGACAACAACTATAGAGACAACCATGGGCAACAACCACCCCACAAACGACAGAATACTAGAGGTCAGAATGTTGCTAGAGCTTATACGGCTGGTAACAATGAGAAGAGGGGTTATGAAGGAACACTTCCTTTCTGCAATAGGTGTAGGCTGCACCACGAGGGACAGTGTACTATGAAGTGTAACAACTGTAAGAAAGTTGGGCACATGACAAGAGATTGCAGGGCTGTAATTGCCACAACTACTCAAGGAACTCTAGGGCCGAATCAGAGGGTTATTACGTGTTTTGAGTGTGGAGCACAAGGACATTACCGGAAGGATTGTCCCAAAGTCAAGAACCAAAACCGTGGGAACAAAGCAAGAGTTCCTGATGCAAGAGGCAAAGCATATGTCCTAGGAGGAGGTGACGCTAACCTGGGTTCCAACACTGTCACGGGTACGTTCCTTCTCAACGATCATCATGCTTATATGTTATTTGATTCGGGTGCCGATAGAAGTTTCATATCAAATACTTTTAGTACATTGCTAGATATCATTCCCTCTGCCTTAGACGTTAGCTACGCTGTTGAGCTAGCTGACGGAAAAACTTCAGAAACGAGCACTATGCTTAGAGGCTATACATTAGGATTGTTAAGACATCCATTTAATATCGACCTGATGCCCATAGATTTGGGTAGTTTTGACGTTATCATCGGCATGGATTGGTTAGCAAAGAATCATGCAGTGATTGTCTGTGACGAGAAGATAGTGCGTATTCCTTACGGAAATGAAATTCTGATCGTTCAAGGAGACAAAAGTGACAAGGAGAAGAAATCAACGTTGAGCATTATATCATGTGTAAAGGCCCAGAAGTATATGGAGAAAGGTTGTCAACTATTTCTGGCGCAGGTTACGGTGAAGGAAAACAAAGATGAGTCAAAGGAGAAGCGACTCGAAGATACGTGCCGGGACTGGTACTAGACCTTCAGAATCTTTCCCTGAAGACTTACCCTGGATTCCACCAATACGAACAAGTGAATTCCAAATCGACTTAAGTCCCATGCTGCACCTAAGTTCGACCCCGTATAGATTAGCACCATCAGAAATGGAAGAATTGTCTACCCAACTACAAGAAATTTCTGACAAAGGATTTATAAGACCAAGTTCCTCACCCTAGGGAGCTCCAGTTCTATTTGTCAAAAAGAAAGACGGCTCTTTTCGGATGTGTATCGACTATCGTGAACTTAACAAGCTTACTATAAAGAATCGATACCCACTTCCGAGAATCGATGACTTGTTTGATCAGTTGCAAGGATCAAGGGTGTACTCGAAGATCGAATTGAGGTCTGGTTATCACCAACTCAGAGTTCGTGATGAGGATATTCCAAAGACGGCGTTTAGGACCCGCTATGGTCACTACGAGTTCTAAGTGATGCCTTTCGGGTTAACTAACGCGCCGACAGTATTCATAGACTTGATGAACCGGGTATGCAGACCATACTTAGATAAATTTGTGATCGTGTTCATCGATGATATCTTGATCTACTCGAAGACCAAGGAAGAACATGATGCACATCTTAGACTAATTTTGGAGTTGCTCAAGAAGGAAGAATTGTACGCTAAGTTCTTGAAGTGCGACTTTTGGCTGTCGAAGGTACAATTTCTTGGACACGTGATTGATAGTGAAGGCATTCATGTTGATCCTGCGAAGATTGAGCCAATCAAGGATTGGGAATCACCCAAGACTCTAATAGAAATTCGCCAATTTCTAGGTCTTGCCGGTTACTATCGACGATTTATCGAAGGTTTCTCCAAGATTGCCAAGCCTATGACGAAGATGACTCAGAAAAGTGTAAAGTTCAATTGGGGTGAAAAGGAGGAAACTGCTTTCCATACATTGAAGCAAAAGTTGTATAGTGCACTGATTTTGGCATTGCCCGAAGGAAGTGAAAACTTCATAGTATATTGTGATGCTTCTCATAAGGGATTAGGCGCAGTGTTGATGCAGAAGGAGAAAGTCATAGCTTATGCATCCCGCCAACTCAAAATCCACGAGAAGAACTACACTACACATGATTTAGAATTAGGAGTTGTGGTGTTCGCTCTCAAGATGTGGAGACATTCCCTTTACGACACGAAGTGCGTTGTGTTCACTAAACATAAGAGTTTGCAACAGATTCTAGATCAGAAAGAATTGAACATGAGGCAACGTAGATGGTTAGAGCTGTTAAGTGACTATGACTGTGAGTTACATTATCACCTAGGAAAGGCGAATGTGGTGGCTGATGCGTTGAACCGAAAGAGTAGACCTAAGCCACTACGAGTTCGAGCCTTGGTTATGACAATTGGTTTAAACCTCCCTGTGCAGATCTTGAATGCTCAGGTTGAGGCAAGAAATGAAGAGAATTATGGAACATAATATTTGTGTGGCATGATTAAGAATCTGGAGCCATGTGCCGACGGAACGTTATGTTTGAAAAATAAAAGTTGGATACCCTATTTTGGTGACTTGAGAGCTTTGATTATGCACGAGTTACTTAAGTCAAAATATTCGATCCACCCGGGATCGGACAAGATGTACCAAGATATGAAGAAGCTATACTGGTGGCCCAACATGAAAGCAGAAATTGCCACGTATGTCAGTAAATGCATGACTTGTGCAAAGGTTAAAGCAGAATACAAAAAACTATCCGGTTTGTTGGTTCAACCTGTAATCCCAGTATAGAAATGGGAGAACATTACTATGGATTTCATTACTAAGTTACCTAAGACGACGTCTGGTCAAGATACAATTTGGGTAATTGTAGACCGACTCACAAAGTCTGCCCATTTCTTACCAATGAAGGAAACTGACACAATGGAGAAGTTGACGAGACAATACTTGAAGGAAGTAGTCTCGAGACATGGAGTGCCAGTTTCGATTATTTTTGATCGAGACAGTAAGTTTACGTCTCATTTATGGAAATCGTTGAACGAAGCCCTAGGTACTCAACTAGATATGAGTATGGCTTACCATCCACAAACAGATGGTCAAAGTGAGAGGACTATCCAAACGTTAGAAGACATGCTACGAGCATGTGTGATGGACTTCAAAAAGGGATGGGACAAACATCTACCATTGATAGAGTTCTCCTACAACAACAACTATCATACGAGTATTAAAGCTGCACCTTTTAAGGCGTTATATGGTATCAAATTCCGTTCGCCAATCTGTTGGGCTGAGGTGGGAGACGCTCAGCTTACTGGCCCAGAAATTGTTCGTGAAACAACAGAGAAGATCATCCAAATCAAGCATCGTCTACAAGCTTCACGTGATCGACAAAGGAGCTACGCTGATAAGAGACGTAAGCCATTGGAGTTTCAAGTTGGGGATAAGGTTATGTTGAAAGTATCGCCCTGGAAAGGAGTGATACGTTTCGGCAAACGGGGAAAGCTGAACCCTCGTTATATTGGACCTTTTAAGATCCTCGCCAAAGTTGGAACGGTTGCATATCAACTTGAGTTACCCGAGCAACTAAGCCATGTTCATAGTACCTTTCACGTCTCAAACCTTAAGAAGTGCTTATCCGACGAACCGCTCGCTATTCCGTTGGACGAAATCCACGTCGACGACAAGCTCAATTTCATTGAAGAACCGGTTGAAATTATGGACCACGAAGTTAAACGTTTGAAGCAAAGTCGCATTCCAATCATGAAGGTCCGTTGGAATTCAAGAAGAGGTCCTAAGTATACTTGGGAGCGCGAAGACCAAATGCAGAAAAAGTACCCTCATCTTTTCGCTAACCCTGAATCCGCATCTTAAGCTACGTTCTAAGCTTTGAGGACAAAGCTCTTTTAATGGGGAAAAGATGTCACACCCTGTAAATTTCAGGTCAACATTTTAAACCTTTCTGATTATTATCTTTGACTTTTACATGTTACGTTTGAATCTGACAGTTTACCGGGAAGTTAAACTGCGTAAATCTAAAAAACGTCATCGGGCGCGTCCCGACATCAGTTATTAAATAAATTTAGGCCTTATATGAGATATTTTAACTTTTCTAAGTGCTTCGTGATTTTTAATCACTTCCGATATTAATTTTAGGGTTTTATCTTTTAAATTGCGTTTTTCGCGTTTTTGACCAAACGAAACCCCGAAAACCCGCAATCTTTTCGTGTAAACTCGAGTTATCATCCGTCAAGCATTGTAATGCTAAAAATTTCGTTCACCTCCCTCTCTTGACATATTGGACGCCTAAAACTCAAGACCAAAACACCTTGAGCTCTAAATTAATTCATGAAGCATCTTTTGGATTTCCCATGCATGTGATCATGTAAGCATAAGATAGTGACTTATGAGGGAGTCACTCTCATGCACTCTTCACTAGTTTGACCTTCCCATGTGACACATACATGTATGTAAGGATTCTACTTGTACATTTGACCTCAACATGACCAACTTATGCATCTATAGTGAACCATGATTTAAAATTTGAACCCATTTGGGTCCTTGTGGCTAGTTTCGGCCGAACCCAAGACCACACACACCCTTGGTGTGGTTGAGTCCCATGTGGCCACATAAAACCCTAAACCTCAAGTGCTTGGTCCTATATATATCACACTAAATCATAACTTAGGGTTCTCATATCATTTCTTGCCTCTTCAAAATTTATCTCTTCTCTCCCTCTCCTCTTGAAACTCACGGCCAAACCAACACCCTCTTAGGGTTTCATTTCTCTTGATTTCCTCCAAGATCCAAGTAATCTAGGCTTATTTCTAAGGTTACCTAAGGTGTTTCCAAGTGTTGATTCACAAATTTTCAAGGGTTTGCTCAAGATAAAAAACTAGGGTTTCAAAAATTGTTGTTGGGTTTTATAGATCTAGTGATTTTGGGTATAGATCTTGTGATTCTCTACTTGTGTCTTCATTCTTGTAAGCATTCTTGACCCATCTCTTGTTTCATTTCTTTTATTCTTATGAATATTGTTCAAGTTTAAGAGTCTAGGTCTTTGTGTTTCGTTTATAACAAAATGATAAAAATATCTTGAAAACTTTTTATAAAAATGGACATTCATGTTTGTTTGTTTTTAAAGCTATGGTGAATGAGTTGAAAAGTGGTGCAATAAAAAAAAATAGATATGATGAGTTAGGATAGATTAGAGTGGTTATGTTGGTTATTTTTGGCGAAAAAGAAGTTTAAGGTTGGAGACTGGACACTATGGCGGTCTTAAGTTGAGTCTATGTTAAGTCTATGGTACATATTCAAAAAGGTGATTGCTATTGAATAAAGGTAAAAGAGGTTGTAGAGACACGTTAAAAAAAGTTTTCAATATTCTAAAAAAGTATATTTTGGATAGCTCGTTTCGTATAGATAGATTTACCGTAAATTAAACACCAAAACGAACTATAAACGGCCAAGTTTATGACGAAATGAATATTTTGAAACAACTTTTTGGAAAAACCAACTAATGTAGTTGCTGATTGGATTAATAAATAAGGTTTACAGACACTTTCAGGATTATTTGAGCTTTTAAAACCTTAGCGAAACATATAGAAACCTTAGGATATTAATTGGAAACTTTAGAGATGTCATAAACATTTTTATGAGATGTCGAGACTAACAAAAAATGTAGATTTCTAAAAATAAATATTTAAGCACATATTAGTTAAGTGAACATAATGATTTAATCGTTAAGTCAAGATAGTGCGTTTAGGAAATATGGATATATCAATTTATAGGGGACGATATTAACTTCCTGAAACTAAAAACTTACCCAAAATAGAAAGTTACTAAAAATGGCAATTTTTAGATAAACGTCAGAACTTTAAAAACTCTATAATTTTATTTAGTCATACTTTATTAAATAAACTAAAGCACAAACACACATGGATGTCTTTTCTCTTGAAAGCGTATCGTACAAGTTTCAGTTATCTTCCGTTTTCCTAAGACGCGTCATTTATTTAGGTCGCGTGTATGATCCTTTGGCTTTATTACTTCTCCGTTGATTATCGATTCACCACTTGCTTAAGGTGAGTTCATAGGCCCACGTTTTTATCGATTTACAAATGCTTTATACTTTGGGGTGAGAAACATTGTTTGCTTTTAAAATTGTACACAAGTTCTTAACGTGAGTTTTACATGTTTATGTGCTGCCTAAGTTTGCTTACAAACCACTATTGCCCGAACTATCATGAACCGTTAGTCACCTATGGCCAATTAGTTTGGTTAAGTGAGCGCGATGAATAAATAGATCTATTGGGACTAATTACCCCTATCTGGTTTGGTTCTAAATTAGCTGCGAACAAACAGATATATGTCATGTCGATTGTGCGTTGTGGTGGTCTTTGGTTTGGGACACCAGTTAAGGGCAGGAATACTATGTGGCATGATATGATATGCCTTGTTGTTATTAGCATCGGTGTCATGAGCTTAGCGTAGAAGTAAATACTTTTTATGTGATGTTGTATCTGTTCTAGTAGTCGCATACGTTTTGAAATCTTGTGGTCCACTCTTGTACTAACTTAAACCTATGAATTCACCAACATTATGTTGACGTTTTAAACATGTTTTCTCAGGTGCTTAGCTTGGCTTGATTCTTGATGCTAAATGGAGTCTATGTGCTATGTGACTTCGCCGATTTCAAGACTTATCTATTTATATACTCGTTGTCATTATCAAACTTTGTTATGCTTCCGCTACATTTAACTCTCTTATGACTGGTTGTAAAACTTAAATTTATTTTCTTTATGCAACGAGTACAACTATTTTTCAAACGTCCATGATTAGTGGTCGTTCTTTATTGCTTTGTGTTCGGATTGTTATGACGTCACGCCCTCGGACACGTATTCCGTCCAGGCCCCGTCTGGGGGTGTGACAGAACAAATGATCATGGTGTCTTCTTTCCTTTTTTTCTTAGCTCGAAAACACAAAAAATTCAATCAATTCTTCTTCACTTAACTCCTCATCTTCCCATACACTCTTTCTTACCTCATTAAACTCGGGAACAAAGCGTAATATAATTATGTGTTTATGATATATAATAATTTGTATATTTATTTAATATTACAAACAATGGTGTACCTAGGAGTACCCGGGGGTTCACGAGAACCCGGTGGATATTTGTTGCATAGTGTGTGTGGAAACTAGAAGGGGTTGGGTTGAATAGTTTACCCGTTAATTGGCGTTTTAAAACTTTGCTTATGAAAGTTTTTATAATCCTGTAATATCCATAAGACCAAGCCCATAGAAAAAGGGCTTATAGGGGTTATAACTAGCCAAATTATTTAAAAACCCTTAAAAATAAAAGGATTATCATGCAAAAGCTTAAAATATATCTGAATTTAAATTCATGTATTTTTATGCGATTTTACATTAGGGGCAGCTTCATATCTTTCCTTCTTTGATTTAGAAATTTCATATATACCTAAACATGTTTTAAAAACATTGTACAATGTGCATTCGATGATTGTATTTTAGGTATATATGAATTAAACATGAAAATATGAGAAAATATAAAAAATAATTCTTTATTAATAAGCAACAACTTCAACTAATTCATCAAATAGGTTTATAAAAATATAAAGGGTTAAAATCATGAAATAGTAATCAACTTTAAGTTTTGTTTTAATTTAGTCACTCCAATTTTATTTTGATTATAAATTAATAATCAAGTTTAAAAAGTGTTCTGTTTTAGTCACTCGTAGTTTGATAGTGTTCTATTATTATGTAATTTTTATGTTTGAGTGACTAAAATGAAACACTTTTCAAACTTAGTTATTATTTTATGACATATGTCTCTTTTCCTTTGTGTATAAGTTGTTTGTACATTAAGTTGGTTGAGGTTAGTGAAATTCAGGGGTGGGTATTTATTGTTAAGGTACAACTAAATAATGCACATATAAATATCTTAAAGATAGTTTTTTGAATAATTACACAATAATGGAACAATATTAAAACTTAAATGATTTTTGTAGTTAATTTAAAGTTTGAGTGACTTAATTGGAACTACGGGTGCTCACGGTCCAAAAACCGGACCGACCAAACTGGACCGGACCGAAACCGACTTTGGCCAAAACCCCAGACCGAAGACCAAACCGGTCCGGGTCGGTCCGGTTCGGTCTTCGGTCCGGTCCAATAAGGCATAGTTGCCGTTTTTTTCGTAAGACCGAACTGGACCGGACCGACCGAACCGATGACCGAAAATAAAAAAAATGACGGACCGAGGACCCGACCGAAATAGGTTCGGTCCGGTCCGGTCGAGCCGGTTTCTCGATTTGGTCCGGTCCGTGGTCCGTTTTGCTCACCCACACCTCTGGCCCAGCCCAGCCCAGCCCAAAATCCCCAAAACTATTAAAAGAAACTTGACAAATAAAAAAAGCAAT
>BQNB010005781.1:0-95084 GCA_026074375.1 Tanacetum coccineum | reverse complement strand
TTTTAATGGTATTTTTCTCCATTCTGAGAATTGGGCCGTTAATATGTTGAAAACAGAAAAAAGAAAGAAGAAAAAAAAACGATTAGGCCTTTATCCATAACAGATGAATGTACCAAAAACAAGCAAAAGAACCCGCGCGTTGCGGCGGGGCTAATTTTTTCCCGAATAATTTTTTTTTACGTTTCGGGGTTTTTTTTTTTGGGCGATGCGTTATGACGGGGCTAATTTTTAATATTTTCTTTTTTTGTATGATTCGGGGAAAAAAAAATTGCGTTGGGACGAGCTAATATTTCCCGAATATTTTCTTTTTTTTGGACGGTTTTGTAAATTTTTTTACGGGGATTTTTGTGTAAGAAAATCGTAAATAGTTAAAAGGTGAGGGTCCGTTTTGTATTTTTTTTTTTTACTTTGGGCCGGTTTTTAGGTTATTTTTTGGTTTTTTTTTTGGCTAATTTTTTCCCGGATATTTCCTTTTTTTGTATGATTCGGGAAAAAAAAAATTGCGTTAGGACGGATTAATTTTTTCCCGAATATTTTCTTTTTTTGAGACGGTTCGATATCTTTTTATTTGGGCCGATGAATGTAAAAAAGTTGTGAACAATAAAAACTTGACGTGTTTTTTTGTTAATTTTTTTACGGGATTTTTTGTGTAAGAAAATCGTAAATAGTTAAAAGTTGCGGGACCGTTTTATATTTTTTTTTTACTTTGGGCCAGATTTCATGCTAATTTTGGGCTAGTTTTTTTTTACTTTGGGCCACATTTTAGGCTAGTTTGTCGACAAATGTGTATATTAGTAATAATTTTTTTTTATATGGCTTATGTGTTGGGCCTCACGTTTAAAGTGTTGTTTTTTTAATATAATGGGTTGTACGTTTGTGATCATATCGATTATTTTAAAGTTATTAGGTATCGAAGATGTTTCCGCGGGTATTTTTTATCTGAATAAATCAGAACTTTTGTAATATTTTTTTCCCTCTTATTTCGTACATATAAATTTAAAAAAAACAAAAACAAAATAATTTAAAAAAAAAATCGGGCTGGCCCAAAAATGGGAGCCCATTAGGCCCAGCCATAGCCCATTGGTAAAACGACAGCGGATTTGACCGCTAACAAGCAAAAGAACCCGCGCGTTGCGGCGGGGCTAATTTTTTCCCGAATAATTTTTTTTATGTTTCAGGGTTTTTTTTTTGGGCGATGCGTTATGACGGGGCTAATTTTTAATATTTTATTTTTTTGTATGATTCGGGGAAAAAAAATTGCGTTGGGACAAGCTAATTTTTTCCCAAATATTTTCTTTTTTTGGGACGGTTTTGTAAATTTTTTACGAGAATTTTTGTGTAAGAAAATCGTAAATAGTTAAAATGTGAGGGTACGTTTTGTATTTTTTTTTTTACTTTGGGCCAAATTTTTTTGGCTAATTTTTTCCCGGATATTTCTATTTTTTGTACGATTCGGCAATTTTTTTTTGCGTTGGGACGGGCTAATTTTTCCCCGAATATTTTCTTTTTTTGGGACGGTTCGATATCTTTTTTTTTTTGGCCGATGAATGTAAAAAAGTTGCGAACAATAAAAACTTGACGTGTTTTTTTTGTTAATTTTTTACGGGATTTTTTGTGTGAGAAAATCGTAAATAGTTAAAAGTTAAAGGACCGTTTTGTATTTTTTTTTTTACTTTGGGCCAGATTTCAGGCTAATTTTGGGCTAGTTTTTTTTTTTTTAGTAGGTACAAGGCTCATTTGTATACTCGCAAACATGGTCTTTTGGGTAGCGAATATCATCACATATAGGATCTGTGCATCCCACAAGTTCCCGTGTAACCGGTTTATAAGGTGGGTGAGGAGCCTACAAATCACAGCAAAGAAAAAACTGAATATATGTAGAGAAAAGTGAGTGTGTGACTGTTTGGTATGTAAGCTTAGCTATAACCACCCAACAATGTTTTCCAACCTTCCAGCCTACACCATAGGATCCCAATTAGAGTTGTGTCATAAAATTATACTGTGGTTAGCATTATGTCTAATAAAAAGCAATCATGTGGTATGATATATTCAGAAACAGGGGTGTTTGGTATTGCTCACACGCCATAATCAGATAAGCACGTCTGAAAGCAAAGCTGAAACTCTTATACGGATTATTTTTTGAGATGAAAATGCTCACACAATCTTCAATATGGGACGTTGGAGTCTGCCACCATAGGAGTCCAGCCAAGATAGCAACACTTATGACTTAAACGCAATGAACAACCAACCCAAACAAACTCAAGGATAACCAGCAAAACATACACAGAAAACAGATCTGCTCAAAGTTTTTTTCTCATTTAAACTAGTGAAAGGTAATTCTAAACATTACACGGATCCCTCTTAAATAATCTAACAAATGCATACACCCTAGTAGGCTCTAACAATCAGGTAACCAACTATCCACACAAATGCTAAAGTAGCTTCTTTCTATTTCATTTTTGTCCTTTCCTCAATTTGTAGCCTGTTTACCCTTACTGTTTTCATACTTTTTGCCTAATCCTGTAACATTGTCGGGCCTTCTCTTCCAAATCTGCAATAATTTTCTCAGACTCGTCAATTATCTGTTTAGGCCGTTGCTCTTCTATGTAATCAAAAAAGTCGCCTAATGTCATCTTCTCCAAATCCCACTTACGACTATCAGGTTCAGTTTTCTTCATCGAACCCTCAGCGCCATCTTGTCTACTTTCTAACTCCTCTGCCACTTTCTTTACCTTATCTACATCCGCAACTTTTGAGGAACCCTTTACTGAACTGCCTTCAGCTGCAGATTCCTTTCCATCGCGACCTTCTTCTGTTAACACCAATTTCTCTACCACCTGATCTTGAGCGGGTTTCATTGTTGGCTTCGTTTCCTTCATCAACTCTGACAGTCTCGTTCGCATCATTCACATTCTCCTCAATTCCACCACTTTCGACATTTTTCAATGGCTCAACCGCGACAGCCATTCTCCCTCTCCGCGTCCTTCTACCAGCAACCGGAACAGCTTCTGCCAGTTTTTGTTCATCTAAACCCGTACCCTCAGAAACATCCACCGGCAACAATTTCTTCTTCCTCCCTCGTGTATTTTTAGGCTCAACCGCAACAACTACATCTGTTGTTTCTTCGGGTATTTTACATAATTCAGGAACCTCAGCTAACCTTATCGCCTTCTTCGACACTCTCCAATATCCTCTTAGAACTCGCACTTTCCACCACATTCTTGGTATCCACACCTTTCTTCCCTCGACCACGCAAATTCCGCTTTCCAACACCGTCCTCCACAACACTTTCCCCCAATTTATCATCTAACCCTAACTCACTCGTTTCCTCAACAACGGCTTTAGACCGTCCCTGGCGCCTAGTATTGCGTCTCAATTCAACAACCTCCTCACTTGCTGCAACTCCCAACTTAACAATAATTGAAGTGAGCTCGCCGATTTTAACACAATCACCATCAGTCAAAAAAGTCCCAACACTAGGTTGAAGTTTTTGGGCGTTTAAAAAGGTGCCGTTAGAGGAATCGAGATCGGTTAACATCCACTTATTGAGGTGATTATCGAAATGAATGGAAATGTGGTTAGATGAGATACCTGATTCTTTGATTTGAAATATGTTGCCACGAGCTATGCGACCGATTTTGATGAGTTTGTTTGATTTGTATTCTATTGATTCGCCTTCTTTCGGGCCCTTCTCGATTATTAGCTTTATGTTTGTTGTTGATGATGATGATGAGGGGTTTTGTTCTTTCATTTTCTTTTTCGGCTACTTTTGTGTGTGTGTTTGTTTGAAATTTGAATAGATTTGGCGGTTAAGTGATTTAATTTACTTACCTGACTTCTGAGTTAAAAAGTAAACATCTCGGCATGGCTATCCCAGCTCCCACCCATCTATCCATGCTGGCCGTTTTGGGGGCCTAGAAATGCCAGCCTCCCCGGTTGCCATGTCACCCACGCCAAAAGGGCACCCGACCTAAAGTGGTCACGCCAACTTTATGGAATATTCGGCCAAAAGGATGGAAACCGTCGTTACCCCCTCAAAAAAAGGACACCCGAGCTATGTTAGCCCGTTATTATTATATGTGTTTTATATTGGGCTCAAGCCCACATTATTTGTATATATTATGCCGTTATGCATCAATAACGAGACACAAAAGTTTCATATAAACCTTCATGACACTCACGTGCTATGCGTGATGATTATACTGCCCTTATTAAAAACAAAACTTGGACTTTAGTATCTAAACCACCGGATACCAATATTGTGCGTTGTATGTGGCTGGCAGATGGCACGCTTAGTCGCTACAAAGCACGTCTTGTAGCGAATGGTAGTACACAGTTAGAGGGGGTTGATGTTGATGAGAGTTTCAGTTCGGTTGTCAAACCGGGTACTATTCGGACTGTTCTTAGTCTAGCGCTTCTCGACATTGGCGATTCTTCAACTCGACGCTAAGATGCTTTCTACATGGTGATCTTTTTGAGACTGTTTTATGGCATCAGCTCCTGGATTTCGAGATTATGTTCATTTGATTATGTGTGTTTGTTACAGCGGTCTCTCTATGGGCTTAAACAGGCCCCCCGAGCTTGGTTTTCAGCGGTTTGCATCTTATATTACTCGGATTGGTTTTTCTCATAGTCGATGTGACTCCTCTTTATTTATCTACAGATAGGGGACTGATACTGCTTACTTGTTATTGTATGTTGATGATATTGTTCTCATAGTTTCTTCTGAGAGTTTGTTGCAGCAAATTATAGTACCGTTAACATAGGAGTTTGCTATGACGATCATGGGTCCGCTCCAATTATTTTTTTGGGTATTTTAGTTACTCGGATGCTTCGGGTTGTTTTTTATCTCAGAAGAAATATGCTCTTGAGATTCTTGGCAAGGCACATATGGCTAACTGTAATCCATGTCGGACTCCTATTGATACTGAGTCTAAACTGGGAAGTGATGGTGATCTGGTTTCTGACCCGACTCTTTTATCGGGTGTCTTGGCGGGTTCTCATACAGTACTATTACAGTTTATCGCCTGTACTTTTATTATGCGGTTCATCATGGTTCTGTTCTTTATATGCATGATCCTCGAGAGCCTCATTTTTCTTCTCTTAAAAGGGATATTAAGGGTATGTTCCAGGGTTACTTTGGAATTAAGGCATTGTGTTATTTTCCCTCCCCTCCACAAACCGGGGATTTTGGTGGCTTATTCTGATGCAGATTGGGTTGGTTGCCCAACTACCCGGAGATCGACCTCCTGTTACTGTGTTTTTCTTGGCAACAACTTACTCTCGTGGTCCTCTAAGCGTCAGCCGACGCTTTCTCATTCTAGTGCAGAGGCGGAGTATCGTGGTGTTGCCAATGATGTTGCTGAGACTTGTTGGTTGAGGAATTTACTTCGTGAGTTACATACACCTTTATCTTCCGCTACGCTTGTCTACTGTGATAATGTTAGTGCTGTGTATTTATCCTGCAATCCGGTTCAGCATCAGCGTACGAAGCACATTGAGATTGACATACATTTTGTTCGTGATTTGGTTGCTGCTGGTCAGGTTCGAGTTCTTCATGTTCCTTCTCGTTATCAGTTTGCGGATATTTTCACCAAGGGGTTCCGTCAGCTTTATTTGAAGAATTTCGCTCCAGTTTGAGCGTCCGGTGTCCTCCCGCTCCAACTGCGGGGGAGTGTTAGCCCGTTATTATTAGATGTGTTTTGTATTGGGCTCAAGCCCACATTATTTGTATATATTATGTCGTATGATCAATAAAAGAGACACACAGATTTCCTATAACCTTCAAGCTACACCCAATGCTCTAAAAGTAAAGCTACTGTTGACATCATGTATATATATAATTTTGATGCTTAAACGCATTAGAGTCCGGTTTAAAACCATAGTAAGGTTCAAAAAAAATGAGGGGATACAAACAGGCGGTTGAAGATGATGGTTGGGTGAAAGTGAGCAAAAGACATCAGGGAGGAATCAAAGACAACAAGAAGAATATTTCAGGCCATTCACGTTTCAACTGGAACCGTCTTAGTGACTTTGATATGGTGATGAAGGACCTAGCTACTTCCTTATTTTTCACTAAATTTCTAGACTCGTGGGATGTTAGCGCCCTATGGAAGATGTTCTGCCGATACGGTAAAGTGGTGGATGTTTATGTGGCATTTAAAAGAATGAAGCTTGGGAGTAGGTTCGGATTCGTTAGATTCATCAATATTGGTGAGATTGTAAGTTTCGAAAACAGGTTAAAAGGGATTACAATTGGCGAGACAAAGATTGTTATTAATAGGGCTAAATTTATCAAGGTTGCTGGAAAGGGGGTGCCCGTTGATAACATTCCTAATAAAGAGCATTCAACTTCCCCACCACACCCCAAAATAAACACACCACACCCCTTCCGTAATGAGGATTTTCCTCCATTCTCGGAGCGGGAGCCTAATAAAAATCTTACAGGCACTTATAAAGATGTTGTAGGTAGCTCTAAATCACACACTAAATCGACACCAACCAAGTGTATCGAGGTGGAGAAAGATGAGAAGATATGTGCAAGGCTAAACAATTGCTGGATCGGGAGAGCAGAAAATTTTGAGGTGCTTCAAAATGCATGGGACATTATAAAAAATAATGGCTTAGAAGATTGTATGACCAGATATGTGGGGGGCCTTACGTTTCTTTTTTAATGGTCATCCAAAGATGTTGCGATCGTAAGGCTGGAATCAAACAAAGTGTGGTTGGAACAATGGTTTGAAGATCTCAAGCTATAGGATGCAAACTGTGAGTCCTGCGGGAGACTTGCATGGATCAATTTGGAGGGTCTTCCGATCATTGCAAGAAATTTTAAGGCTATTTCAACTTTTTGATAAGGTGGTTGGCTATGTTTCTGGAAGTTAGATGGCTGGTTTTGAAGCTCCAACTGCACGTCTTCTCTGGCTTTTGCTGGGATGTGGTCAGGACAATTTAAGGGTGAGTATTACTATATTTTTTCCATTTTTTTTATTCATGTGTTTTTTTTTTTTGTTTTTTTTTCTTTTTTTCTTTTTCTTATTTTTTTTTTTTTTTTTTTTTTTTTTTTTTTCTTTTTTTTTATTTTTCTTTTTTCAGGTTATTTATGTGAAGCTAAATGGAAAATTGCATCCAGTCAAAGTGTTCGAAGATCGTCGACATACTCTTCATCTTATATCATCCCATCTCCCAGATTTTTTTAGCCAAGACATCAAGTCAAAATGTTTTCCAAATGATGATGGGGTGCTTGATTCCAACGACAATATTTTTGAAGAGGAATTTGTTGGTCCTACCGTAGACGTTAATGGCGGTGAAAATCTCTCAGGCGAACATTGGAATGTGGGAATGGAAGATGAAAGACTTTCTCATGCTACTTCCCCTAGGGTGGCATCTAGGATTTAGAAAGACGAGAGGCTCGAGGCTGACTGTGTTTCTTTAAAAGAATGTTAGTTATAATCCTATACGACCTTATGACTCATGGCATAACTCATGGGACCATGTGGATCCTCATAGTTAACAGTTATAGTAATTTTGTTATACAAGTTACGCCATTTATGGATCACGCCCGTGAGTTGTTGGGCCATTATATTGGAACGATTTTTATATGAGAGTTGTATCTATTGTGGCTTACTTCACGGATAATACAATCTCTCATGCTAATGTCAACTTTTGTCTTGATTGTGGTGGGATTAGGTGCTGGATGGGAAACTGTTTCAAGCTTCAAACGTTACTGGTGGACTCCTCAAACAATATTCAACCCTTAGGTAACATCAAAAAAAGGAATATATCGAGAAAGCAGAAGCTTGCTACTGGAACTAGCATTAGCTCACCTTCCATTATATCGCGAAGTAAGAATGACTAGATTTGGAAGGAGGGCAATGCTATAAATGAAGAATTGGTTGAGCACATAGGTTTGTATTTGAGCATCGTAATAATGGTAATAACGGTAGGAGCACATGCTCGTCCTGATGTTCCTAATTGGTTTTCTTTGGCGTTTATTTGTTTCCAAATGAAAGGCATTTCGCTAAATTGTAATGGTTTTGGTTCTTCTCGAAAAAAAGAATTGGGTTGGCGATATTGTTAAGGCTGATCTTCCTATCTTTTTTGGGATTCAGGAGACTAAGCTTGAACATATTGATTCTTGTTTAATTCGTTCCATATGGTCGAACCTGAATGTGGACTTTGCGTTTTGTGACTCCACTAGGGCCTTAGGGGGCATTCTTACTATGTGGGATTCTTGTTACTTTGTTAAAGAACAACAAGTTATGGAGTCTAATTTTCTGGGTGTAGTTGGATCATAGTTTTCTCTGTGGACCGGGGTGTCCGAAACCGGGGGCGTTTGCTCAATATTTTGGGGCATCACATCCTAGTTTCTTATAAGGAGGCATTATGGTTGCCTATAGAGCTGCTTATTAATTCCATTAATGTGATATGGATTATTTTTGGCGATTTCAATGTTGTTCGAAGTAGAGATGAAAGAGCGGGGTCTAATTTCGACCAAAGAGAGGCTAGTGCTTTCAATGACTTCATTGCTAGAGCGGGTCTGTTTAACTTTCCCCTTGGAGGTAGAAAATTCACTAGATTCGACAAAGGTAGCTCTAAATTAAGTAAGCTAGATAGATTCCTTGTTTCTCATAATTTTTTTGGTACTTGGAATAATGCTTCTGTGATTGTTCTATGTCGGACTTTCTTGGATCATTGCCCAATTCTTATTAGTTGTGGTCTCCCGGATTTTGGTCCTAAGCCTTTAAATTTTTTTAATAAATGGATTGGAAATATGGAGATGCTTGATGTAATTTCTAACTCCTGGTCTAGTTTTCCAGTGGGATCGGCCTCCCTTTCATCTAATTTGAGGCTGAAAAACAAAATTAAGAAGCTGAGACAAGATATCAGAACTTGGACCTCTAATCAAATTGCAGCTCAAAATCACTCAAAAACGAGCTCTTTCGTTCTCTGGTCGACTGGGACAACAAAGCTGAGTGTGGCCTCTTTACTACCTCTGATATTGATAAGGGAGAAGAATGGCTTATGGACCTACAAGCTTTAGAGTAATTGGATATAGAGGACCTTAAACAAAAAAGTTGGGTGAAATGGGATATTGAGGGGGATGAAAACTCAAGATTTTTTCACTCACTCCTCAAACAAAAATCTACAGCTAATTACATTAAAGGGATTCAAGTTAATGGGGGTCTGGTGTACCTCCCCAGATTCAATTAAGTTTGCGGCCGTGGAGCACTTTTCCTCAAGGTTTAAAGAGCGTATACAGGTCAGACCGAAATTTATTTCGCCATTATTTAGGAAACTTTCTGTGGAGGATGCTTTATTTTTGGAATCAAGTATTTCGATGGAGGAAGTTAAGGCTGCTGTTTGGAATTGCGCCAGTTCCAAATCCTCGAGGCCGGACGGGTTGAATTTTAAATTTGTTAAGACCTATTGGAACATCATTAAAGATGAGTTCTTCGAGGGTATCAAATATTTTGAAGCCTCTGGTAAAATAGCAAATGGTTGTAATCCATTGTTTCTTGTTTTAATCCCAAAAATTCATGATTCGATTGGGTTCTCGGATTATAGACCCAATTAGTTTTTGGGGCGTGTGTATAAAGTTATATCCAAAATTTTAGCTACAAGGTTAGCTAAAGTTATCCCCTCTATTGTTGGCCTAAATCAAACCGCTTTCCTTGTCGGGAGACAAATTTTAGATGGTTGCCTAATCGCTAATGAAATTATTCATATGGCCAACCTTGAAGACCTTAAGCTTCTTCTTTTTAAGGTTGATTTTGAGAAGGCATTTGATAGCGTTTGTTGGGGATTTCTTAGTGATATAATGTCTCAAATGGGTTTTGGGTCAAAATAGAGGAAGTGGATTGGAGCGTGTCTTTCCTCAGCTTCTATTTCGGTCCTCATCAATGGCGCGCCTTCCAATGAGTTCAAAATGAAGAGGGGTCTGAGACAAGGCGATCCTTTGTCGCCCTTTCTTTTTCTCTTAGTGGTTGAGGCTCTTCAAGTCGCTATTTTAGAGGCATGCAATAAAGGCATTTTTAAAGGGGTTTCTCTTTCAGATAGCGGCAATAACTTATCGTTATTGCAATATGCAGATGACGCCTTATTTTTTGGCAAATGGTCTCGATCAAATGCGGTTAATTTGGTTCTCATTCTTAAGTGTTTCGAGGAAGCTTTCGGGTTAAAGGTGAGTCTTTCTAAAAGTAGATTTTACAGAGTTGGTGTTGATAGGGTGAAAGTTGAGCGGTGGACTTATCTTCTGGTTGCTAGTTATGGCTATCTTCCCTTGCTGTATCTCTGGTTCTTTTTTTTTTGTTTTCCCTTTTCTCTTGTATTCTCTTTTTTTTTTCCCCCTTCTCCTAATTCTATTTTTTTTTTTTTTTTTCTTTTCTTTTTCCTTTTTCTTGGGCTTCCAGTGGGAAAAAAGATGCACTTTTGTAAAGGTTAGGGTGAGGTAGTTAATCGTCTTAGAAATAGACTTTCTGCTTAGAAAGCTAAATCACTTTCCGTAGGAGGGAGGCTTACGCTTATTAAGTCTATTCTTGGTAGCATTCCTATTTACTACCTCTCTCTTTTTAAAGCTCCGCTTAAAATCATCAACCTTCTTAAATCCATTCGAGCGCGCTTCTTTTGGGGGTTCAAAGAAGGAGGTCGTGGCATAAGCTGGGTTAAGTGGAATAGCATCCTCCTCAACAATATGATGGGTGGTCTTGATGTAGGTAGTCTTCTTGCTAAAAACCTCAGGCTTCTTGGTAAATGGAAATGGAGGTTTCTGACTGAAAAGGATGCGTTGTGGAGGAAAGTCATCAAAGAGTTTTATGGGGAGAATGGTGGTTTTGGATCCTTACGACAGACTCGTGGCTGACATGGAACTTGGTGCGATATTTTGAAAGCCATTTCTAACATTAACGAGATTGACCCGTCATTTAATGAGTCTTTTCGCTTAAATGTTTTCGATGGTTCTAGTATCTCTTTCTGGAAAGACCCTTGGAGTCGTGATGGGTCTCGTTTATTGCATCATTTCCTGTGTTTGTTTGCTCTTGATTCAGTTAGTGAGTGCTCTATCAAAGATAGATGGGTCTGGTTAATGGGTCGTGAGGTGGGATGTGGGACTGGCGATATCCCCCTCGCGGAAGAGCTCTTGATGAGTTAGCCTCTCTTATATCTCACATTAGTAATCTCGTTCTTGTTGAGGATTGTAGGATCCCTTTAACACATACACTTCATATCATACACGGATCTAGATCAAGAAATATAGAAAGAGAGTGAGATGATTTCCTAGAGAGAGAAAGAAGAGAGAGAGTGAGATGGGAGAGAAAATAGAAAAGTGAAATGTTTATTATGAAATCAACTCCTTTCTTTTCCTTGGTGGAAAAGGTATATATATACCCCGACACTTAAAGTGACGTTCGGGATATTTGACTAGGACCCGGGCTCGGGTTTTGCTTGGGATTAAACCCGAAACATATACAATATTAGATTAACTATCGAGCCCGATTCCCGATACATTTCTATTACAACGTTAACTAATTGATTGACCGAGACTTAAATACATAATGAACGAACTTCATGTTCGACTCAATATTTTGAGGCTAACAATCTCCCCCGAAGTGAGTTCATTGACGACACTCCTTCATGAGATCAATGAGATTGCTTTCGTCGTTAAGCTCATGTGGTCTTGGTCTTTCTCTTTGTTCTTTGTTGTAGGCTTGTTCCTTCATGCTTTGTGATCTTTACTTTTGAGCCTTTGACATTGTCTTTAACGTCTATGCCATCTTGTGATCTTGAGTCTTTGACCAACATTCTCATACTATGCCTCATCTTGAAAGCTTCAAATCAGAGTTTGCGGAAGTCTTTGTCTTTAAATCTTGAGCTTTCATGATTGTTTGTCTTTGTAGAATGAGCATGAATATGTAGTAATGAATCGACTTTGGTTGATTGGGATACCGTCACCACTGTTTTAACCTGCAGGTTTACGTTAGTGATAATCAAGAAAATTGATTTGAAAATCAATCGACATGTTACTTGTAAAAGAGTTTTTGTAACACATCGGGAGTTTTAATCTTTTTATCAAAATTCATCAACTGTCAATTCATTTACTAGACCAAATCGAGATCCAGTTGTCATAAGTTTGATTCATATAGAATCTCGCAAGTCACCTACCAAGAGCTTGTTTAATGCTGGCTCAAGCAGGATTTCCATCTTCATTGTGAATACATTAGTATCACTCGGATGTTCTGGCAAATATCACAAGGATATTGCGTAGGACTCTTGTTAACAGCTTGTGAACTTGATGTGATTCATATTAAGTGTTTTGATATGGAATGTGTCCTAAAGAG
Organism: Tanacetum coccineum; assembly: GCA_026074375.1. Taxonomy (NCBI): domain Eukaryota; kingdom Viridiplantae; phylum Streptophyta; class Magnoliopsida; order Asterales; family Asteraceae; genus Tanacetum; species Tanacetum coccineum. The sequence continues at coordinate 82,749 of BQNB010005781.1, read as the reverse complement.
ATTTTTATTGATATCTTGGCTCTAGACTTGATTAGTGCATTTTGGTTTTAGTACTCGGAGGCTTGAGCAGATTGCCACCAATTTAATATCAACGATCTCGGAATAAGATGTCAATAGATAACGTGTGTATCTCCGAGACAAATGAGATAAGTTTCTGTTGAGAGAAACCTGAATGGCTGGGAAGGGTTGTGCATTGCATCACTGGGTCCATGATGTCGTTTTCAATGTTAGTAATCAACTTGTGATTCTGACAGCATATGTATTGACCCGGTTTCTACCTTAAGTTATGTGGAGGGCTTCTTTCTTTAGACCCTTTATCCATACATTTCTTTTTCATTCTTCAACGCCTTCATTGACTTTCACCAGGTACGGTCATTTACTATACCTTTTGTGATTGTTCTATGTGTAATCAATCTTAGTCGGCATTATTTCCACATTTTACATTATCTCCAATCATACCTAAAGCCTGCTATTTCTAACTTTGGATTATCCTTGGGTAGATCCTCCGGTTCTGGTTGGATCATAGGATTGATTCCTAACCTAACCATCTTATAACCTCAGAATCGTCGTGAAAATTAAAGATGTGGTTGGATGTACATCGAAACATAAAACCTTTTTCTTTCTTTTCAGCACATTGAGTCGAGATTAGATCATATTTTAATTTACATTTTTCCCCTTTTTGTAAATAATAAACCTTGTTTTTGAAATACATTTTGATTATAATATGTCTTGAAAATTCTGTGGGAGAAAATATTATCAGCATGAATTGGGTATGGAATTTTGATATTGTTTTGAATAATTAAGTATTGTTGTTGTGGATGTATTACATTAACAATAAAATCTTTGTTTTCGTGAAAAAACTCCCCCTCAAAAATAGGACGAATTGAAAAATTGTTGTCTTCTGAAAACTTTGTGAGGGTTGGAGTGTTGAACACACAATTTTGAAAGATTATGAATTGTCATCGAAAAAATTCTTGAAAATTTGTGTTCAACTTTTTGTAAAACCAGATGTTAGAGGACTTCTTTTCTAACGGTAAGGGTAAGCGCACTGAAACGTATACTATCCTTTTTCTTGAGCTAAAAACATTAAATGTCTTGTAAGAACAGCTCAAGACCGAGGAACGTTAATTTTCTCGTTGTGAGGATAAGTTATGAACATTCCTTTATTTGAAGTTCGGGTTATGTACTGATATTTGGACATAAGCCATCTAGAAAATTAGAAATGACATGTTTTGAGACTATTTGCAACTCTCGCTCGAACTTCATTTACACACCCGTGTCAATGTTAATCGACATTTCTAAGCACGTAAATGTTATCAATTTCAAGAGACATGTCGAGAAGAATCTTTTTGGAAATTTTCTGTTTTTTCTGATTTTGTATTTTCCTTTTGAAGTTTTAAATTTTTGTATTTTGCTTTTCTCAAAAATATGTACATGGTGATGTTTGATGATGATATCAAGCAGTCTCATTTGTCAGAACCTCCAGATCAGCTGAAGTCAAACATCTCATACCAATCCTTCTGACAAAGATACTTAAACCGATCTCAGGAAGGGCTTTGTAACATGTCAGCTATTTGGTATTCAGGTTCTGACAAATTATAATTCAATTATACCATTTTCAACATGATTCCTTTACTGAAATAGATACCGAGTATGGGATGTGCTTTGTTCGCGAATGTTGTTCGGGGTGGAACGATTTGCTATGGCTGGAATGAGAGTCGCATTACAATGGTATTTTGTTATAGTTGAAGCCATAATCTTGAAGTTGTGTTCTCATCCACATTACTTGAGCACAACTTGCAGATAACGCCACGTACTATGCCTCTGCTGAAGACATTGCAATGTGGTTTTGTTTCTTTAACATCCAACTTACTAGCTTATCACCAAGGAACTGTATCCCTCTAGAAGTGCTTTTCCGACTATCAAGGCATCCGGCATGATCAGCGTCTGAAAATGTTGTTAGTTCAAAGCCAGAATCCTTTGGATACCAGAGTCTCGTGTTAATGGTACCCTTTAGGTATTTAAAGATTCTTTTCACCTCTTTGAGGTGCTTTTGAGTTGGTCGTGCTTGATAACGTGCACAATAGCATACTGCTTGCACTAAGTCTGGTCTACTAGATGTCAAGTACATGAGTGACCCGATCTTACTACGATAATCAGATTGGTCTACGGGTTCTCCACTCAAATCTACATCTAGTTTGGGTTTAGTAGCCAATGGTGTACCAATGGAGTGGACAATTGTCATATTATGCTTTTTGTGAATTTCTAAGCGTACTTGGCCTGATTGATAAAATTACCTTTGGGGACTGGCTGGATCTGTAGTTCCTAAAAAGGAATTTTCATTCTCCCCATTAAGGACATTTCTAATATACTGTGCATTACAACTTTTTCAAATCTTTTTGAATTTTTAGGGGTTTGTAGACCCAAAAATTATGTCATCAACGTAAATCTGCACAAGTAGAATATCCTCCCCGTATTTTATCTTGAATAACGTTGGGTCAATTGTACCTTTAGTAAAGCCTTTGGACATCAGGAAGTTGGAAAGTTCATCATACCAGGCTCTTGGAGCTTGCTTTAATCCATACAAAGCTTTCCTTTAGAAGTTAGACTTTTTTTTTTTTTTTTTTTTTGTGGATGATCTGGAATCAAGAACCCTTTGGCTGAGGCAATTCATAAACCTCCTCCTTCAGTGGACCATTAAGAATGTCATTTCACGTCAATTCTGATAGATTGGAAAAGACTTGCTGCTTGCATAGGGAGGCCCCCCCGGGGGGGGGGCAACGAATATCCAAAACTGCTTCTAAGCATGCAAACTGGTGCAAAATGATTCTTCGAAATCAATACCCTTTTCCTGAGCATAACCTTTAGCTACAAATCGTGCTTTGTTGCGAATTACTGTCTGATCATCATCCTTCTTGTTCTTCCATAACACTTTAGATTTATAATCATCTTGCCTAAATGGTTTGTCGACTGGTTCCCAGAATTCTAGTCTGTGAACTGATGAATTCATCCTGTATTGCTATCGATCATGCAAAATCTGCATTGGCTCTTAATGTTCTTCGGTTGAACATACTCACCGTAAGAGCGAACATACACATTTCAGGATCTGTGGCAAGCTGTCGTCTTGTTTTGTACTGGCATGGTTGGATTTCCATGAACTTGTTCTAATGGATGATCTCTGGTCCATCGGTAATCATGACTTTGTGGTTGAAATGAATGCACATCGGTATTATCAATGTTGCGTGAGGAAGACTCACCAGTTTCTTATACCCGAGTACAAAAAGGATTGATAAATTCATCTTCTTGAAATGATGCATTCGGTGCTTGATCATTGTTGTTTTCCTCAGCTTGACGTGTGTTGGATTGTGTAATATTCTTCAAGTAAAAGGACTAAAGAAAAAAATTCCAACCCTTGTTGAGACGAAATCTATCTTTTTCTGCTGGTAGGACTCAACATTTTGTCCTTAGGGGTACAGGGCCAGAGTTGTACATAACTCTGACGTCTTAATCCGTCCTTGAGTGAACGAGGCCTGAAGAGACATTTTCCAACAGACCATCTCTTTGTCGTTGTGGTTCGAGGTCCTATGATCTGTTGTGATCAGTCATCATCTGATTGATTTCACTAACTTGATATGATCGGACTCATACTATTAAGCGTGTTCTCTTGTTGTAAACTCGATATCCCTTTCGAGAGTAGAATATCCACCATGACACATAGATCCCTTTTTCACTTCTTTCTTATCCAGATTTTCCCCATCTCTTGTTATGTATCAAATGCAAGCCAAAGATGTGAAGATGTTTTATTGAAGGTTTCTTGTCATAAAATGATGTGATTACACCATATTTTCCATGAGTCGATTTGATGATTGATTTGTTCTGAGTTATAGCATGCGGTTGAACTGCTTCAAGCCCAAAAATCGATAATGGAAGACTTAGAAGCTGAAAGCATCGTTCGAGCAGGCCTCAACAAGAGTGCGGTGCCATCTTTCGACAACGTAGTTTCTGATTCAGGTGGTCGAGGAGTGGAAGTCTGATGTTCAATGCCTTATTCCTTGAAATAAGCATGGAGTGTCTTGTTCAAGAACTCTGTGCCTCTGTCTGTACAAACAGTAATAACTTGAGCTTGAAGATTGCATTGAATCATGTGAGGAAAGTCTTTGAGAGTTCTGGAGTTTCATCCTGGATCGTAGGAAAAAGGGAGTCAAAGTGTATCTTGAATAGTCTTCAACAATCACAGAATATAGTTCTTCCCATTTATGATTGCAACCCGCAATGTGACTCTTAAGTCCATGTTGAAGCAAAATCACTACTTCTCGGTTTTATTGATTATGTTTCTAGACTATTCTTACTATATATATTTTATATTTTATTATATATTATATATTTTTTAAGGTGTAGTCTGGCAGCGATCAGTAAGCCTGTCACAATATTTTTCTTTGAGAGTAAGGTGATGTAATCGAAGTTAAAATGAGAAAGTCTTCGATGCCATAACCATGCTTAAATTGGTGAAGCTTTAGCCATGAAACAGATTGGAGTTGATGAAGTTGTTTCTTGAAGAGATATTGTGTAGAGATCGGATCCACGATTACCAGTTAGTAAATCGTTTCCCTAAAGATCTCTCACAAAACAAGTAGATTTCCTGAAAGCAACCTCTAAATCCGCATCACAGAATTGACCAACCGAGAAAAGATTGTGATTGAGGCCTTTGACGTAATAAACCCGTTTGATCATGACATTCCCTTGAATCAGATCTCCATAACCAAGAATTGGAGCAAATTGATCATTTCCAAAATGAACGATGCCTAAAAATTTCTCCACAAAATTACACAACAGCTTGAGATTGCCCGTCATGTGCTTTGTGCATCCAGAGTCAACAATGAATAGGATGAGTTGTACAATCTGCAAGAGAATTAGAGGACGATGGAACATTGGACAAATTAGATCCTAAGGAATTTGATATCTTCAAGACATTAGTAATCCTAGAGACAATGTCTATAGTGGGACTAATACTTGTTGATACATCCTCTTTCCTGATTTTAGGCATCCATATCTTTTTGGTCCTATGTGGCTTTTGTGTCCATTTATATCCTGATGGACATTTCTTAGCTATCCACCATTTCCATTCCTGATTTGTATTCTCATACAACTCCTTATAGTAACTCTTGGATTTCTGATTAGTGGTATCTGATGCAACTGTTTTCTTATGGGGTGTTGCAACAGATTTGTTCGCTTTTCTCTTGGGTTTACTAGCACTAATAGGCACTACCTTAGGCTTCTTAGTTCTAGCGTTCACGTCATTCAAGTATCTAGAAACACAAGCATCATGATTAGAATTAAACACACATTTTCCACATTCAACACAAACAGCATTCACATTCAAAGTGCTGGATTTTGAACTGTCATTACACGCAGTTACAGACTTTGTTTTCTTAGAAATACTAGAAATCCTATGATGGTCTTCTACTTCCTTCTTTTTAAACTTCACTTGACTATTGTTTGGCACGACCTTATCTTTAACTTGATAGCACTTAAGCTGTGGTCTGCTAACACTAGTAGTGTGATTTACTCCTGAAGATTTAGACATGTGAGGATTAGTATTCCTAGAAGCATGAGGCAACTGCGGTTCTCTGTTTTGTGTTGTGGTAGTGGCAATTCTATACATTCCTGGTTTAAGCACATTCGAGTGTATTTCCGCTTGTTTTCTATTCTAAGGCAAATTCTGTTGAGTGACTTATTTAAACAAACCATCTGACACATTAGTTTTATTAACCGACTGTTTCGTTTGAAAACTTCTCATTTCAGGAGAATTTGAAAAAGGAGTCGGTTTTCCTAAAACTGATGGTTTTGGAATCCGTTGAGCATTTGGTTGTCGAACAACAGATGGTTTATCAAACTGAGTTTCCACAGACTTTCCTTTGCATTTCTCAATGAGTTTCTTTAACTCACTGATGGCTATGTTCTTGTCTTGCATTTGAGCTTTCAAATCCTGTATTTCATGATATTGTTCACGTTCTTTTTGAAATACATTTGATCCGTTTTCTTTGCAAACTGAGTTGTTTTTCATTTGTTGTTTTTCATTTGTTCTTTACATTGTTGTAAAGCAAGTTCAAGAGAAATCGAGTGTTTTTCAAGTTTAGAAAAACTTTTTAACAAATTATTATGAACTTCTTTGTTAACAGATTCAGTTTGTTTCGAAAGCTTTTATGCAAGACATTCACATTCTTTGACCTTGTGAAGATATAAGCATTGTAATCCAGTATGAGCATTTAAATCAGACAGAGAATGCAAATATGAACATATAACATCTTTAGACACACACTCTTCGAGAAGTAGATCATATATGTTTGAAAAATCAGCCTTTTCAGATTCAAGTTCGTCAATCTCTTTTTCAAGGGATTCAACGTACTCAAAGTCTTCATGCATTTCCGTTTTTAGTTCATGAACAAAACAATAACTGTCATTTATAGTTTTGATTGAAAGAGGCATCAATAATGATTTTATCAAAACTTCCATATCATGAGCAGTTGGGTTACGAAAAGAACTCCTAGTATGATTAGACCAAGCTTGTTCACAAATCGTTTTAAAATGATTAAAGTTGTTTGTCATTTCGTTGTAAGCTTGTCTACTTTTACTAATGGATTTCGATACGGGTAGAAAGGCAACGTTTTTAGCAATGTTTGGCTTTGTCCTAACAAATGTTTTTCTCCACATTGTCTTCCTAACTTCTTTAGCGCGTTCCAACTGATCAAGATAGGTTTTGGATGGTGGTTTGAAAATTTCATAAAGACTGTTTTGATATGTGTAATCATATGGTTTCACTGTGTCTTTATTCAATTTTGATCTACTCTCTTTTTCAAGAGTCACTGTGTCTTCCCTATTGGGGCAAAATCTGTTTGCAGGATCAGAAGTATCATATGGGATCTCATACAAACATGGTTTTTCAGATTGAGCTATCTTGAGGTACTTAGGATTAGCAAAGGTTGATCTACCATTATATGTTGCGCATTTTGGTGCTAACATATGAATGGTCTGAATTGATTGATTGCGTTTATAAAGAATTTCATTCAAAAACTTAATTTGTTTGTCCATTTCAATCATTTTGTCAATATCTCTTCCTTCCTTAACCTTTAAATCCGAAATGACCTTACTTTTCTCTTTGAGTTGACCTTCAAATTGTGACTTAGTTAAAAGACTCTTTTTGACTAACTCATCGTGTTTCTGATTGACAACTGAAATTTCATAGGCTTTAGTTTTTAAACCTTCTTTTATGTCAATGTCTTTACGAGCTAATAGTCCTAGAGTTTCATTTAACTTTGTTTGAAGAATGTCATAATCAATCGTCCGGTCATTAAAGGCTTTGTACTTCTCAAACTCATTCTGTTTGTTCTGAAGTGCAATCAGACAACTATCCCGACAACTAGTAGCCTCCCCCAGAGCCCTACCCGGTCATTTAGCTTTGTACTTCTCAAACTACATTCTGTGTGTTTCTGATGTGCAATCTGACAACGATCCCGTAAACTAGTAGCCTCTCCCAGAGCCTGTCGAGTCTCATGCTGGTTAGTTTTGCACTCTTCCATCTCTTGAGTCAATAATGCGTTTGCTTTCTTTAATTGCTTTAAAATCATTTTATTTTCCTCAGTATCAAGAGTTAAATTTGGAAATTAATTTAGCAAGAGGCAACTCGCTCATTAGCTCATTCGGCAGTGTAAGTTTCGTGAATGTTGTCTTTCATTGGCTAAACATTTTTTTCATCTTGTTTTGTTACCTGTTACATTGGCTGGTATGTGAACGGGATTTTCAGGTAAGAACCTCCTGAATCTTTGCCATGAATACTGTTAATGTGCTTCCAGAGTTCTTGTGCAATCAATCTCTGCTTCTGTGTCCTCTAGCCATTCTGTTCTCAGCTTGTAGTGGAAACACCCTTGTTTCAGCTTGTTTGCACATATCATCTCTCTCCTTGTGATAGCGGTCTGTCTTTAACCCGCTTTGGCTTCATGATTCACTATGCTAGTGACACATATTCCTTTGCAGGGTTAATGCATTATATCCCAGTCTGTTGCATACCTGACTGCAGTACTGTTTCCTATTCCAGCAACTGTCATTGTCCTTTGATTCCCAAACTGCCTTGGAACTGATTCTCGTTGTCTATACCTTGGGCGGTATATCTTTAGTCTTGTTCTGGTGTTTTGGTGAAGGAAAGTTCGAAGGTTCGTTGGTTGGTAGGGTTTTTAATGTTTCTTGATATACTTTGCAAGGAGTGCCAGATTCTATTTGCTTGTCCTTTATACCTTCTGAGCTTGTTCATGGAATCACTGTCTTCTTCAGACACTGACTCAGATTGAGGTGTAACTGGTTTGGAGATCTCTTTGCCTTTGTGTCTGGTAGATGCTCTAGGTCTTGTAGAAAGATGTTGTTTGCATTAGATCTTTGACGGTTTTGAGCCTTGTTAGTAATTATTCTGAATATGGTTGAGCAAGAGTGAGCCACAAGAAGTGCTATGGATTTGCTCTTTTGGTCTATTCTCTCAGACGCATATCAATTAAAACTCCTTCTGAAACTGCTTAGAATGTCCTCATACAAAGCCGGGGTGTGAGATGATGGTGTCTATCTTTTCTGATTGTGGACTTACGTCTCAGATCTTTGTCCATTCTGTTTTGAAGTGGTTGATAGGAAATGAGACATTCATTGCAGTATTGTAACTGCAAGTTGTTATAGTCTAATTCATTCATCAGTTTTAAAACCCCCCCCCCCCCCCCCCCCCCCCCCCCCCCCCCCCCCCCCCCCCCCCACCCCCCCCCCCACCCCCCCCCCCCCCCCCCCCCCCCCCCCCTTTCACGACGTTCTCTTGATTATTATATATCTCTCCTCGGAGTAAATATGATTCCAAGGATTTCTCCATCATCGTGAGTAATGTAAAACTACTAAATTCGCTAAGAACAGAATTGGACTTTACATTTGTAAGTTCAATGATTCCCTGCTGTAGCCTTTCAAAGGTATACATCTCATTCAAGTGTGACACTATCAACAGTGGGACAATAGTATAAACACCCAAAACGAATAACAAAAATCATAAAACATCAACACGCCACATTATCTTTAATCCGCCCCCCCCGCCCGCACCCCCACCCCACCCCCCCCCCCCAGAAGAATTAAAAACCCAAACCCTTTACATCATAACTTTCCCCATTTGTCCTCGTATTGTTGTTGAATTGCAGACGAACCTTCCGTACAGCAACAGCTTTTGAATTTGTACACTAGTTGGCTGTAGGGACATAAGTATGCATTTTTACGAGGTCCCTTCATTATTTTCTATGTTAATGTTATCGTAGAATAGTGATTTACACTGTGAATATCTTCCTGGTCCAAGCATTGGTGGACGATCTTTCGAACCAGCTGCCATGATATTATTGTGCTTTTTGACTATCTGTTGAGGGATGACTGACTGGAGTAGACATGATGAATGAATGGATGTTAACTATGAAGTGTGAAAGTTGTTGGATCTTAAGTGGATATGATGTGATTGATGTTGTTGTGGTTATGTATGCAATTCTCGTTCACGGGATTTTACACGTCTATGATTAAAACCGATAAATGATTTAACGAGATTTTACAACTCAATAGATAAACGTGATATGAATACTCAATTGTTGTTGAGGTTTGATTTCGTGTATTGATTATTGCAGTATAAGTCCTTGTTGATGGTTTTGGATTTGGTTTATGGTTTGATGATTTGTTTGGAATTCGGTGAGTTGGATTTAGGAATTGTTTTTTACCTTTGAGTACTAAAATCTAAATTTGGTGTCAAAAATAGCTAAAGGCTATAGAAAAAATCTATATTTTACTTAATTTTTTCACCGCCAAAAAAGTGTCGCTAAAAAATGTTGTCGACGAATTTTTTTTAATCCCGATTACAAAATTTGATATTTGATGTAAAAATAAGTTAGAAAAGCTATATAAAAAATTACATATTACTCAACTTTTTCCGCAAAAAAAGTGTCGCTAAAAAAGGTGTCAACTTTTTTTTAATCAAACCGTTGCGTTAGGTGTTGAGCAAACCGCCGTTGAAACTGAGTAACTCGCCGACAATAAAATAAAGCAAACCGCTGCCAGTTGGTAACTCGCCTCCTTAGATCATTTCTAACCTCGCGTTTTTATTTTAATTCGAACTACCTTCAAGTTGTACAACTCGCTGCGAACCTTTCTAATCAAACCGCCGTGTGTTTTTAATTTGGGCAGAATAAGGTTTGATTTTATCTCAATATAATAAGCAACTCGCTTGGAACTGTCAACTAGCACAATTACAATGCAAAACGCCACCTTGGTTTGCAACAACTCCGCCGTTTGTAATCTTTTATTTAATATATAACACACAACTCGCCTTGTTGGTCATCAAAACCGACGTTTGTCTAGTTTCTTAAATCACGTGGATCTTGTCCCCTAAGCTAGTCAAAACCGCCGTGAAGAACGAATAATTAAATAAGCAACCCTCCACGATGAACACAAGGTCGAATTGGACAAAATCACTCAAATAAGCTTTTCTATCCACGAATCAAAGCTCTAACATGCAATACTAAGGAGATATACCAAGATTAAACATCCTATAACATGTATTTCTTCTTGGATCGTCAAAAATGAAGCAACCCTCCACGAAGAACACTAACCTTTAAAAGCTTATAATTCGAACTTTAAGCTTGTATAACACACGAAATTTGTAACAATCTAACCTTTTGATGTGTAGAACAAGTAGAGAGCAAGATTAACCAACAAATAAGCCAAAATCAAAAGTGAGCCGTGGGCTTTTTTGCTTCAAAATGGACCACGAATTTGAGCTTATTTAACCACACAAATCAGACACGAATCCACCCTCGATGCTCTGATACCAATTGTAGGATCCCGTTAACACTTCATAACATATATATCATACACGAATTTGATCTAGAAAAGAGAAAGAGAGTGAGTTGTTTTGTAGAGAGAGAAAGAAGAGAGAGAGAGATGAGAGAAAAATAGAAAAAGAAGAATTAATTTAGAATGAACAACTGACTTTTACAAAGAGGAAAAGTTACTTATATAGCCCGACACATTAAGTGACGTTCGGGATAATTGACTAGGACCCGGGCTCGGGTTTTGCTTGGGATTAAACCCGAAACATATACAATATTAGATTAACTATCGAGACCGATTCCCGATACTTTCCTATTACAACTTTAACTAATTGACTTCGACTGAGACTTAAAATACATAATGATCGAATTCATGTTCGAAATCAATATTTTGAGGGCTAACTCAGAGGTCAGTTAATGGTTTCAATACAAATGTTTCTTGGATGCATATAAAGGGTATCACCAAATTTAGATGTTGAAGGAAGATGGGGAGAAGACGGCGTTCTATACAGACCAAGGAACTTACTGCTATACCAAGATGCCATTCGGGTTAAAAAAACGCAAGGGCCACGTACCAACGGCTAATAGACTCAACCTTTCAATCACATATCAGAAGAAATTTGGAAGCTTACGTGGACGACATGGTAATAAAGAGTAACAACAAAAAAAGGTATTGGGCGATATGGCGAAAATCGGCTATTTGAGAAAGATTAACTGAGTGATCCAAATAATGCTCTTTTCGCGGAGTCGAGGGATGGTAAATTCTTAGGTTATATGGTACTTTCGAAGGGATCGGTGCTAACCCTAGAAAAACCGGGTCCTGGCCGACCTACAATCACTCGGTATTTTTACGTTTTAAAAGAAATATTTGAGCCTTTGCCGGCGGGACGTAAGCTTTTGCAGCCTTAAAGGCTGGTTCTATGCAAACCACCGCAGAAAGGTCTTCCCTTTTTTCAATCACTAAAAAATATAATGAAAGAGAACAAACACGAGTATAAATAGACCATTGAGGCCGAAGAAGCCTTTCAGCAGATAAAGAGGTGCATGACTTCCGTCTCTCACCTCTCCGTTCCTAAAAGAAACTCTGTACCCCATATCCTCAGCAGTTTGTCAAGGGATGGGCGTAAGTTATGTTTCTTACTTACCAGAATCGCAAAGGCGAAAACATAGCCCATCCATTATGTTGCACACACTAAACGAAGCGGGAAAGATACTATGCCCCTTGGAAATATTGGCATTTTTGTCATACTTGGTGCACATGACAAGGAGGTTGAAGAGGTATTTCGAAGCACATCCGGTGAAGGTCATCACCGATCAGCCATAAAGGAGGGTTCCCTCAGTAAAACGGATGCCTCAGGAAGGTGGGCAAATATGTCGTCGTGTTAGGGCTTACAACATACATGTGAACCAGAAGTGCTGTGAAAGGACAAGTATTGGAGATTCACAACCGAAAACATCAGACGGAAGGGAATTACCAAAAAAGTACTCCATACGCCAAAGGTAGCCCCTAAACTAGATCATGACACCGGAAGGAGGGTCGGTGTAATCTAGACGGCTTAATGTGGATGTTGTTCCACTGATGAAGCATCTAGTTTGAGGGGATCCATGTGCGGGCTAAGTGTTGAGTGGGCCTAGCGGTGTGTGAAACTTTTTGGCTCTACGTTTTACATTCGACACATTACAACAAAGTAGGAATGAAGCACTTTCTGGTGCAGTGCTTAAGAAATCGCATGGGGGAATTGTTGGTCCAGCCCTAGATAGATCTTGATGCCTATAACGGTTGTAGGCTCTTATGTAATACAAGCAACTCTATGAGGATCTAACAAATGGGAACTGTTGTTTTAGGCGGGAATATAATCCACCAGAGTTAAAGTAAATACTAAAACACGATCCTCTATCGATCTTTTTCTTTTGATAATAAAAGGTTATTCTTATTGAATACACAATTAGTTAGTTACATTCATCCTACCCGTTAGGGACATTTCGTATTATCCCCATGAATCCCTTAACTAAAAGCATTAATGTGATAAGTGTTAATCAATTCTAGGTTATTCATGCAAATTTCCCTCAATACTAATAACTTACCCTACTAACAACGAAGTAAGTATAATACTACCAGGACATAATAATTTAATACCAACTAGGGAATAATTTTGTGTTCTGCCTGTTACTATCTATACTACTATCATTACCAGTAGGTAAACTACACTACCTTGCAGGGAAACCTTTCTACTCTTCCAGAGGATACTACTACCTTCTAGTAGGAACTATTATTACAAAATTCCTAACAATCTCCCTAATTGGAATTTGTGACGGCGCATCTCCGTTAACTTCGAGTTTCTAGATAGATCTTCGTTGAAAGACAAGTGTGATTGATAGCAAATCTTTAACTGATCCAAAAGCAACCTTCAATAATACGTTGAAACTGCAACAAGAAAATACGCATCTTAAACATGGAACTGCAACATGAACCTCCATAGCTAATGAATGGGTTTGATGTGCCTTTTACATAGTAGCCATTCACTCTTTGGGCTAGCGTCCATTAGCTCCTAGAAGGGTTTAAATCATGGAGGACTGAATCCATTTTCCACTTTCAAACATGAATCATAGTTATGTGGAAGAATATATTGACTTTGGTAAGTCAATACAAACCATAAACGATTTGAGGTGTCTTTATGTTGCCGATTTTTATTATCAAGTGTGTATATTTACCACAATTTTACATTATTTATACACAGTATACAATTGGCAAAGTCTAAAACCATCCCCCAATATAAAAAGTGTTTTTAAACCACCTTCAAACAAATACCAACTGATTATATTATAATAAGTTATAAAAGCCAATATTTCAACCATCATGTTCGTTTTGTTATTGGCTTTGATGGCATAAGACAAAACCATATTTGTTTTGGGACCCAGAAAGAGGTATCTCCCATGGTGGATTGACAAACCTCTCAACTTATTGGTACTTTATACATCAGTTGAGTTGAGGGACTCTTGATTTTAAGCAAATCATTAAGCTATACAATTTATTCTGCGTCATAGGACGTGGGAATTGAAACCTACCTCAATTGATTCTAGCCTGATGCGCCTGGCAATGTAGAACCATAGCGTGTTTGCACCAATTTTTTTTCGGTGAAAGATTGTGCATATAACAGTTTTAGTAGATCACTGATATATAAGATGAGTTTGAAAACCCAAGTTGCTCATCTATCAGTTTAAAACAAGTGATTATGTCCCAAATGATATATCAAAAACCAAGAGTTTTCAATAGGCAAAAACTATTTACATACTTTATGAAAAACCAAAGATGAAATCAGAAAGAACAAAGATAGAAGAAAAAAATAAAAAATAATATGTGGATATATAACAAACTTACAATACAGCAATGAAAACGTAGGACGCCTTAAATCAGCAATTTGTTTCTTTAGAAAAGCAATCAACTGAACTACAGTGGTAAGTTCATTACCCACTGTGTCTTGACAAATTTCCAGCTGATGATCAAGCATCCATTCGATAAGGTTGACAGAGAGAGAGGATACTTCTTGTCGACAAACATGTGTATAACAAGGCCACCAACTATCTCCAACACATGAATGCCAAAATAAGAATATAGCTTCCAACTTTGAATGTTCCAAGTGTTTTGATTCTTCCAACAAACTTTCACTACAATCTTCTCTTCAGGTGAATCAATCAAACCTTAAGATCTACCTAAAGTACAAGGACCAATCCCTTAGGCTTGCTTATCCTGATAAAAATGCTAATCAATTCGGCCATATATTTGGTCATCAAGTCAACTCTAGTAACATGTGCAGAAATTTCTTTATTGACTTGTGAAGCATTTAGTGCGCGCGAGGAGTTATTTTCCTGTTGAAGACATTGAACCATGCATAAGCCCCGGTTTGGCAATAACTCCAATCAACTACAGCAAGAGATTTTATGAGGGTGTATCCTTACATCAGAAGGTAACTTAGCATCAGGAAGCATTTAAATTGCTCATTTTGATGTTTTCAGCTTCTGGATCTTCGGTTCTTCCTAATATGGAATTGGTGGGAGTGGAGACGGTGAAGGATGGAACACTTTTGGAACATATTCGCTTCTTCTTGGGTACTACCTTCTTGGGTGAGGAAAACCAAGAGTGGTTGTGGCTATAGAAGCAAGTGGTTAGAAGGAACTTCCTCATCATTTGATTTTTTTAGCTTTCTGAGGAAGGGACTCACACATATGGTTGTGTTGAAATCGCAGCAGGAACTTCAGACTTTGGAACTTTAGTAGATTTGGACTTCTTGGACTTAGGTTGCTCAAATCTGCACGAGGTCTTTTTAAGGACCACATTGGATGTTTGGAGGAATCGTAAGTCGGCAGAGCTGATCCATGTTTTCGTTCATATTTTATATTTTCAACTCAGTTTTGTGAGTTAGGTGAGCATCAGAAATGATCTTTCACATGCTTCATGGTCCATCCGGGTGGTATAATTGGTCTGAGCTTTGATTCTTCACAAAGGGGATAGAGTGCATAATATAATTATTGGTTAGTGATAGGTCATGTGGGCTTATTAACTTGTCCTAAAAACCTCTTGATACACGCAAACTCTCTCGTCGGTTTAGCAAATAGAGCTACCATTCGTTCAGCATAGTTATCTTTTTGACCATCGTGACCAACAATAAGATCAGCAGTAAGTCCTTGATTTTGGCTTGAAACTTTGATAATCATTATGTATCAGTCCAAAATAAGGGGAATCGGTATAGTATTTTGCTCGTAAGCAAATATCATCATGTTGTTATTTGTCTGATCATTCTCTTCTTTCTATATCTGTTCCAAAACCTCAGCTTGCTTTTCTTCTTACAATCTCTAGCGGCTATCTTTTTCCTAATTTGTCTTCATCTTCTTTGCCTATATGAGGTTCTTTCTCTGATCTGGAGGTCTTTTCCTATTTTTTTCCATCATATAGGTGATTACCTTTGTTGGAAGTTATCCAGCTGAAAGTACCAGTCTGTTGCAGCAGCAGGACATATCATGCAAAAATCTTCTCAGTGCGAACAGTGGGTCCTAGGTGGATTTTCTGCTGCTCTGAGATCCACCAGTCTTGAAACAAGCATTGATGCAGTCTAGAGCAGCTGTAGCAGCTGGACCTTAGCCTGCTTGATATGAGTGATCCACAACTGCTCTGCATCTATTCCTTATTCTGGAATTTGTCATCTTATAAACATCCATTTTTCTCTTTGCGCTTATCCTCCAACAATTTTACCTCTCTTAACCTGTTTCCAACTACCTTCTTGGAAAGCAATGCTTGTGTGGTTAAGATCAGGGGAATTTTCCATGAGATTTCAACCTTTTCTGACACAAGAGTGTACACTAGAGGAAGACAATGCTGTTAGTTTTTTCTAGGTCCTACAGGGCATTCTGAGGTTTACTTCATGGTGATGAGCTTTGGTAGGACCTAGGAGGTGAGGGAAGGAACCCAAGTTCTTCCATTGTGTATCTTAACCATTTGTTGTGTAAGTGGGTATGTAGGTCAGGAAGTTGACTCTGTGGTCTTGTAGTAAGGATGCAATAGTTGGGGTCTAGGATTTCTCGAGTGACCCTGGCCTTGGTTATGGTAGCACTGCAGGAGGTGATGTTTGGTCTGGTGGTGGGGTATATTGATCATTGTTTTTAGATGCGTTTCTGGGGCTATGATGGTTGTATTTGGGGGTGCCGGTTAGAGTAGGTGAGTGTAATATGATGCCTTCTTTCCCATGAAACTATACCATTCAATAGTGGCTGATTGTGGTGCTAGGAGGAATTGTGAAAAGCAATGATTTCCCAAATGTAGGTCATTTGTGATACTTAAAATTTATTTTTAACCTCATTCACTTGGGTAAACATATTGCTGATGTGTGATAAAGTGATTATTTTGTTTTGTTTTTTCATATGTATTCAATTTCCTATATTTATTTAAGTAAGAAATAGGGATACATCAAAAACTTTTAATGTTTTAGTTTTTTTGTGTTAACATCCTAATAAATATGCTAGGTACCCTTTAATATGATACCCATCAAAAGTGTTGCATACAAAAATAGCCTTAATAGGGCCAATTGGGGCTCCCCAAATATGGATACCATCTACATGGTTTTGGGTTACTAAAGAACATGTAGCGGATAGTGAGTGAACTTTAGTGTAGAGTTGGAGTGATGGGAGAACCCTTACCATAGGGTGAGTGTTGGGAGATGAATATGGTTAATTGGAAGTGAAGGTGTCAGCTTGTCCTTTTCATCGGGTGTGTATCAGATTTGTCATACCCTAAGTATAGAGTCAGGCCTATAGAGGGATGAAGTTCACTAACCTAAACCCTCAATCATCTTATTAGCGGTAAGATATGACTACTAAACTAATGATCTTCTAATTTTTAGGATATTTAGTGGGGGTAGAATTATCATAATGGTGGGCCAATATATGCGTTCTAGTGGGATCTTACCTGATTAGGAAGGGGGCTCTAAGAGCGGCCTATGGGACCAGGAACCTGTTATGTACCAAGGAGACATTAGATGTAATGTGGTGGTTATGTGGAAGAGCTTACATGATGAGCGTGAACCCTCGGGTTAAAAAGTACAAGTAATATAGGGGATAGTCGTCATTCCTTTTGGTTTTCTCAAGGGAAACCACCTTGTTGTGCTCATCACGATTATTAGTGCATTGCATTATTTGTGTGAATGCATAAGGATTGTGGTTGAGATGTTAGTGCTTGGTGTATGTTGGTCAAGGAGTCGGTTACTACTGGTTGGTAGTGGAAATCTAGTTTTGCATAGAGTGAGTTGTGGTAAGTAAAAGGGCTGTTAAAAAAATTAGGGTTGTGATCTATAAAGTAAATGTATGATTGAGATTAAGGAGTTATTATCCCTTTAAATTAGGATGACCCGTTCTTGATGAAGTAATGCCCACCTTTTGTCTCAACTATTAATTTGAATTAAAGTAAAACTCAATTTAAGTTACCCGTTCAAAGAAAAGTCAACTCTAAAGAAAACTTAACAAGACCAGTAGGAATTGTTCTACCAGTAGGAACAAGTAAAGCTACCAGATAAGGGAGCTCTCTTGCAACACCAGAAACAGACACTTAACCAACCAAAAAATGGATTACTTTTATCTAGTATAAGGCGCCACATTCTAATTTGAATTCACACCATGAATCATTATCTGCAGTCAAGAAAGGTTAGAAAAACACACAAAGCATATACTATGAAAAGGAAAAATTTTAACTACCAGTATCAACTAAAACTATCAGTAGGAAAAAAATGAAGACTACCAGAAGAAAATTATGTTGTTATCTAAGTGGTACACATACAAGGGGATAAACCTCTACTTAGAATTTTTACAAAACAGTAGTCCTCCCCTTAGGACTCAAATCTTCCCTTAACAATGTGAATTCTAGGGATTTTAAGATCCAATACCCCCTCCCCCAGCCCCCTCCACCAATTCCTCACACCTAAATGTAGAACCTTTCTATGTATTATCTAAACATAAAATTAGCGTGTTAAATTATAAAATCTCAATGAGTCCCAAATCACAATTTCCATTTTGGGCGGAGGTGGCTATAAATTCACGGGACCCACAATTATTACTCATAGTGTGGGAGTTATGAATCTCTTAAGCTACATGGAGAAGGATTCTTATTCTCATCTGCATCCCCAAATAAGAAAAGGGGTTGTGTGCCTAATTTTCTATAGGTATGTCTTATAAGTTTTTCTTTGGTGAAAAACTAGATTTTTGACCAATGCAATTGGTACTTTGATTATCAATAAAAATTTGGTGTTCCATGGAAGTTTGAACACATATCAAGTAGCATTTGTTTCTGTGCCAAAGTTACCTGACCACAACAGTTAGCCAGCAGACATATTCTGATTCAGTGGAAGATGTAGACCATAATGGTTTGCTTTTTGCATGCATGAATATATCAAACTTTTTTTTAACCTATAGTAATGGGGAAAATTCCACTAGTTGTTTGATAGTTTCTGTTCACCAATGTGTACAGGATTATATCATATTCACTTATAATAGCATCCAATAACAAATGTGTGATGCATACTCCTACGAGGTACCCTTGGGCCTATTTTTTTGAGTTGCCTATTATCAAATATACATAAAATATCAACTTGATGGTGGTAATTCAAAGTTGGAAGTCAAAGGGTTGTAACATAGTGTTAGGGACACATCTCTCACGGCAAACTGTATATTGCCTTGAAGTTGACAAATACACTGAGGTGTAACTATCATGGAGTTTTGGATTCTATATAAGTTACGGAACAATAACAGCAATCATGATGTTTCCTCCTAGGATATTATAGGTCATTTTGTAGCTAACCATCAGGGTGGTGTTGTATAAGTGGTGCATGTTCTCACACCTCTTCCAATACTTAAAATTCTATTTATTGTTATACAGGGACATACTAATTCTTGTTGTCTTTTTGTGAATAATAAAATTCCCCCATTCATAGTGAACATCCCAGATGTTTTATACTTGGGTGGTTATAACCATAGTAAAAAAGTAAACTAACCCAATAGCATAATTCTATATAATAAATTACTTTTTCATTCAAGACCTCAAAACTCATCTCACCAGGCCTGTTTTGAAGATAGACCCAAATATATGGTCATCCCAACAGACCGAAACAAGTATGTATACACTGGAAGATTCCTTACAATAATGAATGAGAGTTTTTTTTATGGTACCTCTTCTGTAATTAGCTTTTAACAGGGTAAAGTAGGACAATTTGCATACCAGGCCTTGGTGGTTGATGAAGACCATACAAAGCTTTCACAACTCTGTTAAACTCTGCTTAGGAAATGAGGATCTTCAAATCCTTAGGTTGAGTTAACATAAGAACTTCTTTCTTCAATTTCCCCATACAAGAAAGAACACTCTAGACATCATTTGATTATACATACATCCCATATATGAGGCAATGCTAGGAATAGTTCTATTAGCTTCAATTCTAGCAACTAGAGAACATACCTCTATCATAATCAATGCCCTCCTCTTGCCTATGACCTTGAGCCACCAACCTGGCTTTATTCCTTACAACTATACCTCTGGCATCTCGTTTGTTTTTCAGAATCCATTTGGTCCCAATAGCAATTTTTCCATCTGGTAGAGGGACAAGCTTCCATACTTCCTGATTAACAAACTGTTGCATCTCCTCTTGCATAGCTTCAATCCAAGCAGGATCATTAGGCTTGTGCAACCACTGCGTGGTTCAAGTTGAGTTTGAAACAATCAAACAGACAATGTAAATTGGTCTGTGTGATATTCCGTGTTGATTATGAAATCATAGCTAACAAAAGATCTTGCTCCAATTTAGACTTCTTCAATGTCCTCTTGTTGAGACAGGTGATAAAGTGAGATCCCCAAGTATCTATGATTGAGGATGGAATAGTGTTTTCACCCTCTTAGTAGGAATAAGAGTCAACACCGATTCTTGGATGTAAGGTCGGTGATTTACTAGAACCACCAAAATCATCATCATATGAAGAGGAAGAGAAAATGCCAGAGTCAGGATGGTGGTTTATGTTCCCCATTTCTGAATATGTGGACATGGAATTGGCAAGGTCAGATGGAGAAGGATATCTTGAAGAATGTTCACTTGAGCCCAAAGAGTGACCAGGGGGAAGTGATGTTGCGAGCAGTATGAACAGGGTTGTAAGAAGGAGTAGATTGATCTATAGAAACCATCCTAGTAAACAACATTAGTCTAGTCCAGACATTAGCAGCAGGAACAACCTTACCAGCAGGAACGCCATTCCTATTGGTTGCAATATCAGCTTGAATCAGATGCTTCTCAGCTGTAGTATTGGCTTCATAAGCTTGCTTTTGAAGCCTAGCAAGTTCCTCTGCATAATCTGAACTGCCCTCCACCATGTCAGAAGCTTCATTAACCTTTGTACCTGAAAAAGAGTTAGAAGGAAAAGAAGGAACAACTATGACTTGTTCATCACACTCCGAATCTGAATCAGCTTGTGTACCTGCATGTATGTTAGTATCTTGGGTACCTGCAGGTTGATTAGTTTTGAAACGAGTATAACCTAAAGAATCAGTCAAATACCACTCATGACCCAAACCCTGAACATTAGGTTTATCTTCAAGATATCTCAGATTAAGTGTTTCTTCTATCTTTTTGCTGGATAAATTGTAGACCCTATAAGCCTTACTATGAGCAGCATACCCAACAATAAAGCCTTCATCAGCTTTTCCCTCAAATTTTCCCAAGTGGTCACTGGTGTTAAGTATGGTCACAAGACACCCAAAAGGTTTAAGATGACTGATGTTGGGAACTTTCCCAGACACGAGTTCATAAGGTGTCTTGTTATGGGGTTTAGTCAGTAGAACCCTGTTCAAAACATAACAAGCAGTACTAACTGCTTCTGTCCAAAACATGGTAGGTAACATAGAGTCAGCAAGCATAGTTCTTGCTGCCTCTATGAGGGTTCTATTCTTTCTTTCTGCAACCCCATTTTGTTGTGGGGTTCTGGCATTACTGTAATCCCTTCTAATCCCCTTTGACCCACAGAGTTCAATTAATTTAGAATTTTTAAACTCTGTCCCATTGTCACACCGTATGGCTTTAACCTTTTTAGTTAACTGGTTTTCAATAAAAGTAATAAAGTCCTTAAGGATACCATATGTTTCATCCTTAGTCCCCAAAAAGAAAACCCAAGTAAACCTGCTAAAGTCATCTGTAACCACCAAGGAATAGTACTTGTGATCAATGCTTCTGATGGAAGTAGGACCAAAAAGATCCATGTAAGTAACTGGAGAGGAGGAATTGGTGCGCACAGCATATTGGCCTTGTAAGAAGCCTTGTTTCTTTCCTTTGTTTGCGGCCAACACAGTTGCTCCATTCGTGAAGAGTTCGAGGGTAGCCCATTGACTAATCCATGCTTAGCCAGCTTGTTTTATGTTTTGAAGTTCACATGAGCCATCCGTCTATGCCATTTGGTAGACTCTTCTAAGGATGCTTTTGCCAGCAAACAGGTGACATCTCTTTCAGGTTGGATGTCAGACAAATTGAAACAGTAGAGATTGTGTCTTCTTGGAATTCTGAGAACCACCTGACTATTCTCAGGTAGTTGGAACTCCTTAGAGAGAACTAGGCACTCTTGATCAGTGAAAAGGACTTTGTTCTTGGTATCACAAATTTGTGATACAGAGAACAAGTTAAAGTTTTGAAGCTCTTCCACATAATAAACATTTTCAAAGTTCAATTTGGAAGTCCTGATGGTGCCTTTTCCAGTGATTTTGCCATCTCCACCTCCAAAAGTCACAGTACCTCCTACAATCTTCACAAAGTCATCCAATTTCTCCTTATTTCCTGTCATGCTTCTGGAACAACCACTATCTACAATTCCTAAATCTCTATTCTTATGAGGATTTTCCTACAATGCACAATACAACACAACTCATTAGTATACATAGAGAGACCAAGTCATTACTGACTTGGACCTGCCTTGTGGATCATTTAATAGTTAAACCATGTAGATTGATGAGATCCACCATTGTTCTTGGATCCCCATTGCATATTTGGCCTTTGAATTCTCCAAGAACAACCTGCTGAGGGCTTAACAGCAGTTCCCCATCTTCCCTCATCCATATTCAGTTGGTTATAATAGCCAGACCTACGAAAGTGTTGAAAATAATGGCTTGTTGGTCTAGTCATAGGTCGAACAACAGTATTTTTCCAACTAGCAAAAAATGGTCTACCAGCAGGAACGGATGTTGGTCTATTTCTACTACCAGCAGGAACAGATATTGTTCCATTCCTACTACCACAAACACGATGTTGTCTATTTCCTACAACCAGTAGTAACCGATGCTGCTTTTGGTACAAATGAGGGAATATTTGCAACATTAGTCCACATAGGTTTATTATTCAATTCCAACTGTTTCTCATAAAAATCACAATCTTTTATCAAATGAAATTTACTACCACAAACAAAACATGTCTTAGAACCAAAAGACTTTTTGTTACAAAGACTTCTACTGTTTACTCCACTCTTATTACATAAATTCCTAGGAGGTTTTACATTCTCCTTAAAAGAAAAACTAGGATTATCTTTGGTGGAAATTTTTTTTTGTTGTCTTGGTTGTTGAAAGACAGTCTCTGTCATTGTTTTGAAGTCAACTAAACTAGGGGTAGAGGCTAAGGGTTCATTGGTCTTGGAGCTTGAGGACTTGACACTTGAAACACAGGATGCAAAGTCAGTGGTCTCTGAGTCTGAGGACTTGTCACTATAAATCACAAAGACAAAGTCCATTAATACAAGATTAGTTTTTTTAAAATTATTATGACTTTGAACATAGAAACTGTGTATCAACAAGTTCAGGATTGTTGGAAGGAGGCAATGAATGTTCCCTGTTAGAAGAGTGGAAACAGCAAGCATTCCAACAATTTTTGACAGAACCTGTCATGGGAGAGGTTTTCTCTACAACATCCTTAGGGGATGGATCAAAGATGCTAGGGGCAGAGAGATCAAACACCTCATCTATCCCAAAGTATCTCCAAATCCTAAACTAAATCTTGATCTAGAGGACATGGAACTATTGATCAGTTTGACCAGGTTTTGGAAGACTCCTTCCATTTGTCAAATCTTGCATAGAACTCCTCAATTTTTTTAACCTTATCCATCCATGTTGTCAAGTTTAGCCTTTTCATTTAGTTTCTCAGTATATTTTAGCATGTTTGTTGTGTTTTCTAAATTAGCAGTTAAGATTCTAATTCTTTCTTCTAATGCTAGCTGATTACTTTGGTACCATCCCTTCTGTTGTTCTAAAGTTTGTAAAGTACTTTTATATGCTTGAACCTGAATATAACACTCTTTGTATTGAGCTTCTACATTGTCAAATTCCTTTTTAAGTTCAGCATATAGATGTTCACAACCAAAAGGACAAGTTTGTACCTGAGAAGAGATACCCATGAGGGCAAATTCAGCAGCATCATTAGAAACATCATCAGCAACATCACCAGTAGCATTACCAGTAGCATTACCAGTAGCATCCTCCTCAGCTCCAGCAATCATCCCATATACTTGGCAAGCACACAATGCCACATCTTCAACTTCATGATCTGACCAGTTTAACATTGAATCAACAGACAACAAGGCCTTTGGTTCTTCTGTCTTATCCAGCTCCTTCAGTTTGAATGAAGAGTACCTTGCTTTAGAATCCAACTGTTTTCCTGTACATTCCCTAGCAAAGTGACCCAACTCTGAGCATTTATAACATTTGACCTTCTTTTTGTCAAACCTTGCAGCATCCTTGTTATTAAACTTCATCTTTACCAGCCTTTCTTTTCAAATCTGTTAATCTTAACAGAGAGCATTGCCATTTGCCATTTGATGTCTAATTCCTCCAAGTCCAATTTCCCAATTTGATTAAAATCTTCATAAGTGATCTGCTGCTGTGGATCACTTTTAGCAACAAAGGAATGGAGAACATTTTCCATCACATTGCTAAAGCATTAGGACTGATGAAGCTAATAAAATCTGTTGAATGGAGTGATCAGATTTGACATCTTTGTATTAAGTGCTATCATGCACTACTAAAAGACCTGAATGGGTAGATCAGAAGAACCTCTTGAATCATAACTTGAGCCACCCTTCCATCAAAATCAAAGAATCCTAAGCTTGTTGTACAGATCATCAAAGCTTAGATAATCAAGACCACCCTTTGTTTTAAGAGTGATGGCCACCTGTGACTAAGAAGGTGGAAGTGCTCTGAGAAACTTCATGTTACAATCTTCATTGTCTGGCTTAGCTTGCATCTGATTGAGTTGACTCAATATCTTCTGAAACCTGTCATAGCCCTTATGCAAACCTTATGATTCAGATACTCTAAACTCTAAAAACTCCTGCTTTAGCATTGATTTCCTCATTTTCTTAGACTCATCATTACCTCCAAATCTGGCTTTGACAGCCAACCAAATATCCCTTGCATCATCTAGATGGTGAAAATCAGCCATATGATCTTCAGGAAGAGACTAAAGTAATATAGTTCTTGCTTTTGTCTCTCTTTGAACAGCAATTTGTTCTTCAACCGAAACAGGTGGGAGAATCATAATATATTCCTTTTGGAATCTCTCCTGTACTTTCCTGCTGTTTCCATTTATAACAATGTTTTCCACAGTTGTGATCACAGTTTCATGATCCAATAACCATCTCATGGCCCACGACTCATATTCCCTTCCTTCTTTAAGTAAGGAATGTTGGCTTTATGTTTGAGACTGTGTTTTGATATTGTTGGAGTTGCTTGAGACCTGGGTAGTTTTGTGAGTGTTGAAGTTGTGATTTGGAGACTCAAAAACTGTTAAGAAGTTGACGCTGAGAACACCGGGTTTTCATTGTTTGATGGGAAAGTGAAATGAAGATACTGATGGTGAGTGGCAAGGTATGTTAATGTATTGATTTTGTGAGTGAAAAGTAAAGTTTCCTTTAAATCATAGGCTCTCTTCAGGCCTCTGATACCACTTGTAGGTTCCTAGCCTAGATAGAACTTTACGGCGTTAAGTTAGAGCACTTATTTCATCACAAGCAACCTCTAAGAGAGACTCTAACAAATGAAACTATTATTTACGCGGAATATAAACAACAGAGTTAAAGAATTACTAAAACAATGATCCTCTATGGATCTTTTCTATTGATAATAAATGTGTTTTTCTAAATGGATCAATCAGTTACATTCATCCAACCCGTAGGTTTCTTAAATACACATGAAACCCTAACTAAAAGCTAAAGTAATAAGTGTTATCACTTCCTAGGATATCTCATGCATATCCCTATTACTAACTAACTTTTACTAACAACCCGGAGTAAGCATAATACTACCAGGAATAATATTGTTCTACCAGCAGGAATGACTTTTGTACTGCCAGTACTAACTATACTATTATCCTTACCAGTAGGAACTACACTACCAGCAGGAACTGTTTACTCTACCAGTAGGAACTACATACCTACTAGTAGGAACTATCTATTACAAGATTCCTAACAAGTTTCCCTAGCCCCAGCAACTGTCATTGTCCTTTGATTCCCAAACTGCCCTGACTGATTGTCGTTGTTATACCTTGGTGTGGTATCTTCAGTCTTGTTCCTGGAGTTTGAAGAAGTTCGAAGGTTGTTGTTGGTAGGTTTGTAGAGCCTTTTGAAATACTTTGCAAGGAGTGCCAAATTCTTTTGCATGTCCTTATCCCTCTGAGCTTGTTCAGGATCACTGTCTTCTTCAGACACTGACTCAGATTGAGGTGTAACTGGTTTGGCGATCTCTTTGCCTTTGTGTCTGGTAGATGCACTAGGTCTTGTAGAAGATGATGTTGCATTAGATCTTTGAGGTTTTGGTGCTTGATAGTAATTATCTGAATATGGTTGAGCAGCCGCAAGAAGTGCTAATGGATTTGCACTTTTGGCTATTCTCTCAGCACGGATATCATTGACTTCATTTTGATACTGCTTCAGAATGTCAAAAAGTGTGTGATATGAGATGGTGTCTATTTCTTTTGATTGCTTGACAACCGTCACAAATCTTGACCATTTTGGTTGAAGTTGTTGAAGAAATTGAACGTTCACTTGCATTGTAGTAACTTGCAAGTTGTTCCTTGTCAACTCATTCATCAGTTTATAAAACCGTGAGTAATACGACTCTATTGATTCTCTGTCTCGAGAAGTAAACTTCCCAAATTCCCAGAACATATTTGTCTTGACATCTTGTATGTTCAATGATTCACCCTGTTGTAGCATTTCAATGGCTATCCACATCTCATTAGCTGTGTTGCATGCATCAACAGTTGAGTAGATTTCATCTCCAAAACTAGTTAAAAGAAAGAAAATAGCTTCCTTTTCAGCTTGAAAATACAGTTTGTTCTCTACAGACATGTTGTGTACTGTCTCAGCTTCGTCATGTTGTGGTACTTCTAGAGAATTTACTGTTGCAGCAACAGCTTCTATTACTACACTTGTTAGCTTGTATGGACCCTTAAAAATGCATTTCCTCAGATATTCACCATTTCCTTTAGTGTCAATGTATCGTAGAAAACGTGAACGCCACTGAGAATATCTTCCTGGTCCAAGCATTGAATATCTTTTAACTAGCTGCCATGATATTGTTGATGCATTTGACTATCTGTTGGAGGATGTATTGCTGGAAGTAGACATGAAGAATGCATGGTTATGAAATTATGAAGTGTGAATGTTTTTAGATCTTAAGTGGATATGATGTGATTGAAGGTTTGGTCTTTGTTGTATGCAATTCACGTTCACGGGATTTTACACGTCTATGATTAAAACCGATAAAGAGTTTAACGGGATTTTACAAAATCAATAGAAAACCGTGAGTGAGTAATTGATTGTGTTTAAGGTTTGTTTGTTGTGAATTGATTGTCTTTTAAGTTCTTGTTTGTGGTTTAGGTTGATGTTTGTACCGAAAGTGAATCACCAAACTTAGGTTAATTGGAAAAATTGCAGATTTCGCTTGAACACATGCATATTTCGCTTAGCCTTTTGCATGCATATTTCGCTTGAAGTTCAGACATATTTCGCTTGAAGTTCAAACATATTTCGCTTAATAAGAATGACATATTTCGCTTGTATCTTTTTGTATATTTCGCTTGAACAAACAAAACATATTTCGCTTGTAACTAGAAACATATTTCGCTTGATGTCATATTTCGCTTGAAATGCATGTTTCTCTTCAAAATGACATATTTCGCTTCAAATCAACCTGTCATATTTCGCTTGAAACATGTTTCGCTTCATTCAAAACATATTTCTCTTCGAACAAAATACGTATTTTTCACACAAAATCACCAAAATCAAACCCTTTATGACCTTTTAACTTGATTTTTCTTGCACAACTTGTTACCTTATGCCTAGATCTTGCTTAAACACATCTAAGCACAAAAATCCGGGTTAGACTTTTTGAACCAAGAACAAATAAAGTTACTTAATAACTCACGAATTTGATCTTGTTTACCACAAGAATCTTACACAAATCCACTGATTCTCTGATACCAATTGTTAACAAGATTCACCCTTAGAACAACAGATCCGGGAGTATGGTAAAATGGAAAATATGTGTAGCCATATTATTAGAGAGAAAAGAGATAAGATGAGAAGTTGTGTGTGTTGTTGAGAGAAAAGAGAAAAACACACACACACACTTTTACAAGTGTGAACTTCTACCTCTCCATGGAAGTATGGAGGGGGTAGCTAGTTGTGCAAGAAAAATCAAGGTTTAAAGTCAAAAAGGATGTGTTTTTGGTGATTTTATTGGAAAAATACGTGTTTTGCTCGAAGTTGACTTTCTATATGAATGAAGTGGAATATGCAGGTTTGAATGAAGCGGAATATGTAATCCAAGCGGAATATGTAATCCAAGCGGAATATGTAATCCAAGCGGAATATGTAATCCAAGAGGAATATGTAACCCAAGCGGAATATGTAATCCAAGGGGAATATGTAATCCATGAGGAATATGTAATCCAAGAGGAACATGTAATCCAAGAGAAATATGCATGCGGTCAAGCGAAATATGCATGCAGTCAAGCGAAATATGCAATATCCAAGCGAAATATGCACAGCTCAAGCGAAATATGAAATTTACAAGCGAAATATGTCACTGCCAAGCAAAATATGACATTTTCAAGCGAAATGTGAAATTTATCAAGCAAAAAATGCATTTTTTTCAATTTATCCAATTTTGGTGATTCACTTTCGATACAAACATCAACCATAACAACCCACCACACACAAACAACAATACTTAATCCCAAAACGATCCTGAAAAGATTCACTTAAATGACAAAACGGGTAGAGATTCGGATTACGATGACAAGTGGTCACGAAGTGTATTTGGTATCCCTTATTTGCAATTAAAGTTGAATTTCACAGAGGCGTCTACTTATTTCATCATCGAGACTTTCTTCTATTTTCTATCGATTGATGACTTGATTGAATGTATACAGTTATGATTAAGACTTGGATTATCTAGTTTTCAGAAGTCAAGGGGTGGTTGGATGAAGACTTGGATAACTATCACTTAAAGGAGTTACGTTGTAGTACTCAGTGTCACACGCAGATGTCGATGTGGATAATTTCAAGAGGTGTTGTACTTCTTATACTTTTAACGTTGGGTATAAGATACTTAGAGATTTACTTCTGCACCGTTCTTCAATCAACAATAGTGCAAGATTAAGTAACAAATTTGGGGAATTTTACTTCAGTTTCAAGTTTGCTATATCGGGTTTACTTCAACATGTGGTCACAGCAATAGCCGACAAAATTCGAGGTTGGTAAGTTAGCCAGAGAATTAAAGGTTGAGATGTAATCAGCACTTCTCACGTGTATTTTTATGCTATTCCAAGACAACGATACTTCACAGTCTAAGCAAAATATTTAAAGTTCTTCAACGACATTCATATACAAGACCTTGATTATACCAAGTGTTCTTGATTCTTGCTTCATCTCCTCTACGGTTTGTGAATTCAAGAGGGTTATGATTCTTTTGTGTATCAAAATTTGTGCTTATGACAAGAACTTCTTGAGTATATAGACATACACGACAATGATGCTTCCGAGAGTTCGCAACCATCATGGGGGGAACTGTGTACATTCGGGACTTAATTGACTTTGATGTTACCATGCCAACTTCTAGGGGGAGTAGTGTATACTACTTCACTTAGAATGGTTTGTGAAGTATTCTGCAAACGTGAGAAGAACAGTTGCTGATTTCTCGCATGCACCCCCGAACGAATATTCACCAAGCCCTAATGACAAGAAGCAGTGGTCGTTGGTGTGGTTTGACTTCTACAAAATTCCGTTGTGCACTTTGATGATAAGTAGAAGATTGTTCAAGCTACATCAATGTTTCAGAATCTGCTCAAGATAGGGATGTTAGTTTGGGGGGAAGCTGATTTAGAAACTTCGCCAAAAAGGAGTCTATGAAGAAAGCTTTTCAAGACATGCTACATGAATTGGGGGGAAGTTAATCCAACTCATGCATACTATAATGGTTCGTGACTGAAATGCCTCGCAAAGTTTTAGGAACACAAAAATAATTAAATTATATATATTATCACGTTTTATTAAATAAAAATATTAATTAAAATACTTAGCATTTTAATAAAAAGCGTTTTTGAAATCGCGATATTCGAGTTGAAATCATTCTTATTCAGCAACAAGGCGTAATCGGTCCACAAAATAAATAACGAATATTTTTATAAATGTTATGAAAATATTTATGAAACACTATCAAATAAATACTCATTTTTATCAGAAAAATGATTTGGAAAACAACGACGCAAGTTTCGTATTTTGAAACATCCATTAAGTCGCTCAAACGAGTCCCGAATCGATAGTTAACAAAAACTACAACTTATATTTACAAAAGGAACCCTATACTATTGTGATTTGTCACTTTAGTTTATAAGGTTAATATATATATATATATATATATATATATATATATATATATATATATATATATATATATATATATATATGTTATCATTTATTTTTTTTATTTATTTCATTTTAAGATAAAAACAAAACACACACTCTTATTATCACTCTCTTCTCTCTCTCCCAAAATATCCGGCCACCGCCCCACCACCGGCGCCGCCGGCCACCACCAACCACCGTCGGAAAAGATTTCCGGCGAAGACCAAAAAGGATCCTCGCCACCCGATCTATCTGATCCCCTCTACCACTCTCCTCCACGCGCCCTCTCCATCTTAATCAGAAAGATAGTAAGTATCTGATTCACTCTTACCATGTTGTTTGCTTTGAGACGCTCCGGTAACAAGAACGGCTAGTACAGCTACGAAACCCTGTCAAGAATATTCATATGAATTCTATCTGATCACAGGCAATATTTTCATTGATTAACGGGGAACCGTGGTTAGTGCAATCGTATTCGACGAAGTGATAAAGATACTTCCGTCCATATCTGTTGTTTATCACTAACCTTTTAAATGCAGGTTTAAGTGTCGGTGTTGCAATCGTGTACTAGCGAAGTCGGATTCATTAACACATGCCCCGCTCATAACTAAAGCTTTCAAAGTCTATCATTCAGCATCAGATTGTTGATACTAAATTACCCTCATCATCAAAGAGCTTCAAAGTCAAATAAACAATAGTTTTTACTGATAACTGAAATCGGGGGGGAGTGGGAGAGGGTGTGAAGGATTAGGAAGATGTTAGCCCTATGTTTATAATAAGATTAAAACAAGAAGAAATCAGTATGACATGGCGGTCAAGACACCAGTTAATCAAGAAAAGTCAAATCAAGATGATTCCTAGTCAATGGAGATGGATGCAAGGATAAAAGATCTAAAAACTCAAGTATAAAGAAAAAGGCTCAAGATCAAGATCACTTACATTACACCGAATGAAGTATCTTCGTACTAAAGCATGAAGGAACAAAGCCATTACAAACAAGAAAAGACGAATACAAGACCAAAGAAGACAAAGCTCAAAAGTCATATCTTCAACATCAAAGGAGATAAAGTAAAACCAAGTAACCCCCACCCCCCCCCCCCCCCCCCCCCCACCCCCCCCCCCCCCCCCCCCCCCCCCCTCCCGGGTCCCCCCCCCCCCCCCCCCCCCCCCCCCCCCCCCCCCCCCAAAGAATGTTAACATTAGGGTGATCAAGGAAGACCTCAACATTGGAGGAAATTGTTAGCCTAATTTTTATATAAGTCAAACAAGATAGTCACGGCCGTCTTAGTCGTAATTAGTCTTGTTAAGTAATAGGCTAGTCAGGATTAATGGGCTTAGACTTTAAGCTAATATTGTCTATGTTTCGGGCTCAAAGCCCAAGACAAACCAAGCCCGACCCATATTAGAAAGCCCAAACGCCAATATGTAGGCAAGGGGTATAAATAGGACCCTCTCCACACATGGAGAGGGTGTTGGTTACATTTTTCTAGGTGTAATCATACCAAACTCTCTCCTTCATAATATAATATTCTTCACTTTCCTTTCTACTTTTCTTCTGCCTTATTTTGTGTGCTTATTATGGGTATTGGTTAGCTTATTGCTGTGTCTGGATCTTAGGTATTTGAGATAACAACTACGTCACTCGAGACGCCATGAAGAGAGGGTTTTGGTCAGAGGTTTTTGCTTACTTTGAGAAACAAATGAGGGAGAGTATTCAAAGATATGAATTGTTTTGTGGGGGGGGGGGTGTTTTGGGGTTGGATTAAAAGCCTTTTGATGCTGTTTGGAAGTTAATACTGCTAAGGTTAGAGTTAGTACTGCTAAGCATAACTTAGTGCTGTTAGTAATCTTATTGAAAAATATGCTAAGTAGTTAGTACTGCTAGTTACTACTGCTAGTATAAGTTACTACTGCTAGTGTATATTAGTACTGCTTGTTACTACTGTTAGTAAAGTTAGTACTGCTAGAGTAAAGTTAGTACTGCTAGTGTAACTTAGTATTGCTGATGAAGATTGAAGAAAATATTCTAAGTGGTTACTACTGCTTGTACACAGTTAATGCTGCTGGTGTATAAGTTACTACTGCTTGTTCAGAGTTAATGCTGCTGGTATAAAGTTACAACTGCTGACAGAGTTACAACTGCTGAAAGATTACAACTGCTTAAAGATAAAGATTGCTTATGAGATATGTATGAGATATTTTTGTAAAAGATACGTATAATTTATTTGTTTAGAAGATCATGATAACTTAGGAAAATATTGTAAGCCAGTTAGGACTCCTTGGTGTATAAAAGGAGGTCCTAAGGCATAAAGTTTGATATCTAGAAATCTTTTGTTTTTGATATCGTTTAGCTTCAAGGTTTTGTAAACCCTAACACTATTAAGAGTGTTCGTATTATATTGAGGCTGAAAGTTTGGTAAACTATTTGTTATTGATCTTATTCATTATTGTTTCATTAAAATTCTTCTTAGTATCATTGACTAGATTCCACCTAGTGTTTGATATTCACAATCAAAGTTTCTATCATAGTTGTTTTGAATTTATTCAATACAACTTAGCCTTATACAAGCTAAGCAAGATCTATTCAAGTGGGATCAACAATTGGTATCAGAGCTTGTGAGAAGCTTTGAATAAGAAGAAACTTTACTACACACAAGATCTACTTTTTCAAGAAGCAATGTGTAGGATCCCAATATTTCACACAATATAAACTAGAGAGAGAAAGTTAGAGAGAGAGAGAGATGGATGGAGAGAATATGTAAAACATACTAAAGAGTGTATGTAAAATGATTTCTTCCAACACCCTCTCCATGTGTGAAGAGGGTTTAAATATGTCTTATAAAATGCCCCATAAAACGGGCTATGGTGTGGGCTTACAGTGGGTAAAGACCCGGCCCATACCATAAATCATACTATTACTAACAAAACTACGAGCAATGCTAAATATGAAAATATACGGGGTGACCAAGTATTTTTCTTAAACCTAACAATCTGCCCCTAAGGGAGGTCACCCCAGAAATTACAATTTGAATTCTCGCATTCTATGAGTTGATCATTGACTCTGGCTCGTAGTTTTTGATTCTTCAAGTACTATCTTTGTACGGCAAGTAGTGATCTTTGAGCATAGTTCCCTTGACTTGTGTGATCTTTGAGCTTTCTTTAAGATCATCATCTACAGTAAATCTCTTAATCATCCTTGTTGTGAAGTATTGCCTCCATGTGATGTTGTGACCTTCGGACCGGCATGCTTACACCTTTTTGGATCATGATAGCAAGCATTAGAGTTACGAAAGCTATGTTGTAGGTCTTTCGGCTATCATGATGTCTTTGATTAGAAATATGGAGTGTGAGCATGGGGTTGTGAATTGACATGTCTCTGGCCAGCAGCTGCTACCGTCGGAATTCCTGCAAGTATACGTTAGTAATAAACACACGAAAGTGTATTTGTTCACTTTCGTTGAATAAGGTTGCAAGAACCACGGTTCCCCGTTAATCAGTATAAATACTGCCTGTGATCAAGTAGAATTCCGAAGAATCTCCTTGACAGGGTTTCGCAGCTGCGCTAGCCGTTCTCAAACCGAAGCGTCTCAAAGTAGACAAAGCACGGAATGAGTGAACTAGTGGATTGATACCCACTGATTAATGAGAAATTGAATGAAAATCAGATCCGAGTGTCACAAAGAAAGAGTTTTTTGTGACACATCAAAAGTTTTATCATATATAAAAATCAATTTTCATCAGAAACACTTTTGTTTTGAAAAATATACACAGTCAATGTGCTTGAAAGTTTAGTTGTTGAGCATATCGAACGGTTTTTCAAAAACTACTCGTCAATTCACTGCCTGGAACAAGTTTGATTCATAAAGAATCGCACCATCGTTTCTTTCCAGTTGTCATAAGCTTGATCCTTAAGATGATCTCACATGTCACCTACTAAGAGCTTGTTTGATATTGGCTCTAGAAGGATTTCCATCTTCATTGTGAGTACTTTCGTATCACTCGGATGTTCTGGCAATACCACGAGGATAATGCGTAGGACTCTTAAGATCTTTACTTGTTATCACATTATGTGATGAGCAAGCATAGTTTGTATTAGTGTCCTAATGAGATTTATGGATGATCTCATGGTTCTAGACTCAATAGTGCATCTTTGGTTTTTGTAGTAAAGCTAGAGCAACTGCACCTTATTCAATATCATCCTAACTCGAAGTGAGAAGACGATAGAATTTAAAATTGTCTTCCGTGAGAAATGAAACAAGAATCCTTTGAGGGATCTTGAGTGGCTAGGGAGGGTTGTGCAGCGTATCACTGGGTCCATGATACTTGTCTTCAATGTCAGCAATCAACCATGTGATTCTGACAGCATATGTATTGACCCGGTTTCTGCCTAATGTTAAAGGAGGGCTGCTTTCTTTTCACCCTTTATCTTAACATTTCTTTTTCATTCTTCAACCCCTTCAGTGCTTACTGAGACTTCATTACTAAGCCTTATTGGTAATGTACCAGTACAAGCTCCAACTCATCCGCACTATTCCCTTATTCACATTACTCCTTTTGTAATCATACCTAAGGACTTCTACACTAACTAGTGAATTGTCCCTGGGTAGATCCCTCCGGCTCTGGCGGGATCGTGGGAACTCATACCTAACCTTACCATCCTTATAACTCCGATAAAGTAATTACAGGGTCGGTCTTTGGTATTTCCATAGTTGTCTTCGCCATAAAACCATTTGAAAATCAATCAATGTACGGGTGATGTAAACATCAAAGCATTAGTACCTCGATTGTTTTGATTCATGAACCTGCTCCCCCTCAACATGTGCGTCGATATTCGAAATTGTTTGGCACAAGGGAGAGAGGAGTACCTTGCTTGAGTCCAAATTAATAGATCACATTTTTTATCAGATTTAATATTTAAATCACATTCTCTCCCCTGATCAAAAATTTCAAACCCTTTGAGATTTAGGATCTCAATTGATTTAAATATGTTAGAAAATTTAGGAGAAAATGTGGTCTGATTAAATACAAGCCCGCTATTGGACTATATATGCACTCCTTCAATTAATGAGGGATTCCTGTTAGGTCAGTTATGATGAGTTATAATTTTTAGAGTAAACGAGAAACTCATGAAAAAATTCATTAAACTGACGCAAAACACTGATTACCACACTACTTATGATGTACAAGATTATGATATGAAAAACAGGACCTGACATGTTTAAATCAAGTATGAGTTAGTCATACTGTCCTCTGCAACAGTCTTTTGTCCGTCTCTGTTTTCCTTGCACCAACCAGCACTTCTAAACTCCTCTTGAAATGTCTTTCCAGCAAGAGGTCGAACACATTTGAACATGAGCTTGTGTGGTTGGTGGTGTGGGTGTTGATGCTGTCTTTTCAGTAACCATTGATATAACAGGGTCAATGAGTGGAGTTCGTTGGACAGCAAGGTCCTCTTGATGAATGGGAACATCCACCATTGATTGAATCTCGAGTTCAGCAGATGACAGAGTTAAATTGGTTTGTACATATCCAGCTTGTTTCTCTGCAACTACTGCTTCAGTTTTGTATTCTCAGCTTTGTTTTCCTCATCATTGGAGACATCATGAACTTCCTTAATAGATTAAGAAAGTAAGCTGCTTGAGCTACCAAAATTGTCCTTTGGCTCATTGGGAACCTCTGGAGTAATACCAGATCCTTCACTTGAACCTTTGGAAAGTTGTTGAATTTTATGGTCAAGCAAGCTTCTTCATCTTTTAGAAGCTTCTACAGCTTCCCCCCGAATCAGCAATCCTTTCTTAAGTAGATTCACAGCTTTCTTGCACGCCGCATTGAGAAGACTTGATGTGTAAAGCCCAAATATCCAAAGTACACGATTAATTCGAAACCGTAACACCAAAGTCAATTAAGACCCGGATGTCTGAATTTCTCCTTATATGATAGAGATGATATAAATTGAAACACCAAAGTTAACTAAGTCCCGGATGTTACAATTATACCCTTTAAATAGCCGAAATGATAACACCTAAGGCAACTAAGTCCGAATGTACACATTTCTTCTTGCAAGATACTGACTATCTAAAGGAATCACCATACTTATCAAACCTATGTGTACCTCTTTTGTCAACAGATTCTACTCCTTCAAAAATAAGCTTAGTGATTGACTGATTGGGGAAATATTAAATGAATCAGAAACATATCATCAACTTCAAGGCTTCTAAAACTACGTAATTATTTCCAAACAATCCTAAGCCTTTTTAAACTATGAGGTGTTGGCAATCTTGGTCGTCTGTAGTTTTAAGCCTAAGCCACTAATCATGAAATTATATTTAAGCCCATTAAGTTATTAACTTATGACAACTGAAGCCCTTGGAGTTAAAATAAATTAATTCCCCATCAAATTATTATCTATTAAGTTAAAACTGTTTCCATATAATTACCGTGACTTGTTAAAGATAATTCAAAAACACTTTCTTCCCCTCGAATAAAGACCCGTATTCTATTTAAAGATCTATTGTATTTGTTCGAGTGGTCGAGATTTCTTGAAACTCTATTTGTAATGTCGAAAACTGATTCTGATTTGATTAGAACACTTTTTCAAATGGTTAACCCGAACATGATTTATAATCAATATATTTGAGACAACTCGTTCGGGTTATAAAACTTGTACCCATGGCAACCTAGGTCCTTCTAGTTGCAAGTTAAAAGGCGTAAGTTCCTAATTACCATATGTTGCATTCTAAACCTTAAAGGATGACACAAGTAACATCTAAAGCTTAAATGAGTTAAAATACATTAACTCCCCTTTTACATCATGATCCGTTACTGTCAAACCTTTTTTGTTTACTCCATGATTGAAAGATCATTTTGAAAGAATTATTAGCACATTTCTCCCCCTCAAATAATGTCCCGTTTTCTATTTAAAGAGCTGTAGACATTGTTTGAGTGATAGAAAATTCTTTTAAAATCTTTTATGATGAGAACTGAGATGACTGATTTGGTTTTTGAACGACAACACCTTTTTCAACACGTGTAACACAAATAATTTTTTAGAAGAATCATAGACGAAAAATCATTTGGTTAAAAAGAAGACTTCTCTTCTTGATCAAGAAATAATGCACTGAAGCGTACATTAGATCGAGGGTGCACGGATATGACGTAATCCATGCCCGGGAGAACTTAATCACCCGTTGTTAGGAACAACCGTCTTTTTGGCGACGTGCTTTCCTTATTTTGAAAACCGGGTTGCATATCAGAAATAATAGCAAGCCATTTTTGACATGTTTTGAAAAGCTGTTTGAACTTCTGCTCGAACTTCATTTAAAGACCCGTGTCATTATTGAATGACATTTCTAGATCCGTAAATGTTATCGATAAACAGAAGACATGTCTTGAAAACTCTTTTTGGTATTTTCTATTTTCTATTTTTGTATTTTGTTTTTTGGGTTTAAGTATGTACATATTTACATAGGATACTTGAAGAGATACCACCATAACTCTTCAGTTGCGTCCGCCAGCTTTTTCATCGTTTCCGGAGACATGCTTTGCATTCCAACCTTTTTCATGAGAAATTCAAGTTTTTCTTGTCCTAAGGTTTGGAGAAGATATCTGCAAGCTGAAATTCTGTACCGACGAAGTAAAGCTCAACCACTCCATTTTCCTTTTGCTCCTTGATTTGCCTTGTTTTTCAGAACACCTCCCAGTTCATCTAATTTCACCTTATAAATCCACTTCAAGGTAAAAATCATCACTTGATCTGGACGAGGTACTAGCTTCCAAATCTCCAAATGTTCAAACTCATGGAGCTCTTCATGGCATCAATCCAACAGGATTTGGTTAATGCATCTTTATAACTTTTGTGTTCACTTGAAGAGAGGAGAGCATCATAGTAGCAGAACAGGGCTTTGGTTTGTAGTAGGAGTCTTGTGGATACCGGTCTGGAAGGATCACCAATAATCTTGTCAAGCGGATGATCCTTGGTCTATTTTTCGATGTGCTCTTGTGGTTGATTTACTGAATGCACGTAGGTTGGGATAACAATTCGGGAAGAGGATTCTTCAGAACTAGGTTCTGGAATTGGAAGACCAAATTACAGATCATTATCCATGTGTGCAAAACAATACCATGATCATCTTCTTCAATACTAGTAGGAATAACATGAGATTGTGCTTCTTTAATGGTTTGTGAGATACTTGTAGAAGGTGTATCTTGAACAGCAACTTCAAGAACAGGTTGAGCAACACTTGGTGAAGGATTAAAGTACTCATCAAACATTGGGCAGAATAACGTATCCCTATCATTCTTTGTTGGTGGAACATTAGGTATTGAAGAAGGAGGTTATGACACGAGCCCTGAATTGATAGGTCCAGGCGTCATAAGTTGATGCCCGAGTCCTGGACTGATGTGTTCAGGAGCCGTATGACCATTTTCAAACATTAATCAACATGTAGTTAATTCACACTTTGCCCCCTCAAAAATTGCATATGAGGTTGCCATTTTTGATTGAACAAGTGAATAACGATACAGTCCAAGGTACGTTGACCCACTGAAGCAAGAAGGTTTCTCTTCTTCTGAATGGTCAAAAACAAGAAGATTTCTCTTCTTCTGAAGATAAAGCGCACTGAAGCATACACTTTTCTTTTCTTTTAAGGAACGGGGCCTGAAGTGTTGTCAGCAGACGCCATTTGTCATTGAAGAGCGAGGCCTGAACTGATGTGAGCAGACGCCATTAAACTTTGAAGAACAAGGCTTGAACCAAGTTGTTCAAACGTCATTTTGTCGTTGAAGAGCGAGGCCTGAACTGATGTGAACAGACGTCATTTTGTCGTTGAAGAGCGGGGCCTGAACTGATGTGAACAGACATCATTTTGTTATGTGCATCAGATTTGAATCCCTTGAACCATTGGTTTATGAGATATCAGTCTTTTCGGCAACCAAACTTTGAGTCTTTCCTTTAAAAGATTACAAGATGTACCTGCACTTAAGTTAGTAGTACCTGCACTGACATTAAGAGTTTGATCGCATTCAGATGAGTTAGTGATATCATCATTTGAACCATTTGAAGGTTCACTGTCAACTTTGGTTGTGTTATCGGTGAACATCTTTCCAGTAGGTATCCACCTAAGACCAGCAATCTTGAAAATTCTACCTGTCAATTTCCACCTAAGACAAGATCTAGAAGTGTTTGTTTTCTAAAAGACCCAAGAAGCGGAAGACGTACTTGGGAGAAAACCTTTGTCCTATAGCAATCTGCCTACCAGGTTTCTGAGTATGACTCTTTGGTACAACGGGTTTGTTGTTGTTTCTAGTCTTAGGGGATTGAACCTTAGCACGAGAATTCACCTCTTTCAGGAATTTTGTAATACAATTATCATGATTTGCATTAAAGACACATTTATGACAAGTTGAGCAAACAAAGTGTTTGGAGTCAGTAAAAGAACTAGAATTCCTAGAGTGATCTACTAGCGATCAACGCCATTGACAATCCAACCATGAATATTAATATGATTAGGTGAAGAGGGTTTGTATCCACTACTCAATAAATACAGGAAATACTCCTATGATAATTGAATGATTGCTCTGAGGATGGTTTGCTACCATTAGTAGTGTTTTGTAAGCTAGTAGTATGCATCACACTAGGTTTTGAATTCCTATGTCTTTCTTGTGTCTTTTTCCTAACTTCCTATAGATAGTGATTATGAGACCATATCATTTGAACCATACGGTTATCTTCTTGACTATTCTATCTGAGCCCAGGTGCAATCAATCACGTGATGAGGTTTTGCAAGCACATATTCTCGAACTTTAGGCAAATAATGAGGAGTGCTGGTTTTTTGACAAAGACGTTATTCACATAACTTGGGAAAAAGGCAACCCGTGGTTTTAAAAATGTTATGGTCGTTCAGATTTAAAAATGCTTAGGATGTCTAACAACTGAATTGGGGGGGGTTTTCTGGGACGTTGTAAAACCGATTTCCCTAAGATTGTTGGTTTTAGCAAACTTAGTAATCCCAAGCTATTTTCTTTTAACCTTTCTTATCATATTTTTAAATGCTGCATTGCAAAACCTTTCCTGAATCTGACTTTCTTAAATCAGCATTTCGACAAACTTTGATTAATTTGAGAAATTAAAGAGTAACTAAATGTCTTTATTCTGAACGCTTGGCTTCTTAATTGGAATCAATAAAGTTCTTGTAGTCTGTTTCAAATTGCTTATTTTCTTATGTGTTTTGCGCATTTTGCTGCAAAAGTAATTTAGCCACACGTGTTCTAATTCGAGTTAAAGTCTCAATTACATCTATATCATTTTAAACTATTTTTGCTTTATAACTTTCTTCCTTCACACTTTTGATGTGATCTTCAGGAGTTGCAAATTAGTATGTGGTTTTGGCCAATAGCTAGCTTTCAAATCATTAATCTCAAAAAATTCCAAAACTCAGGAAGCATCCTGGTGATACTTAACAATGTTTGTTACTTTGAAAAAAGTTTCTTTCTTCCTTTGTTGTATTGAAATTTCAAGTGAAATACATGTTTTTTCAAGTAATAAAAACCCTGCGTGAACGTTCATTATACGATTCTTTTTCAATCATTTTCTTTTGCGATCTGACAAGTTTCATGCTTTAAACAAATGACTTTTTAACTTTATATTGTTCAGCATCTTGGTCAATCTCTCCTCCCTTATGACACATATTTGTTGAATCAGGAGTGGTATTGCTATCAACCTTTTCCAACAGATATGTGTCATATATGGGTTCTGATTGCTCAGTATGTTGTTGTTCATT
Organism: Tanacetum coccineum; assembly: GCA_026074375.1. Taxonomy (NCBI): domain Eukaryota; kingdom Viridiplantae; phylum Streptophyta; class Magnoliopsida; order Asterales; family Asteraceae; genus Tanacetum; species Tanacetum coccineum. Next base: position 41,636 of record BQNB010005781.1, on the reverse strand, counting down.
AGCAAGGACATTATGTTGAGCAGTCAATTGTACCTCAGCAAATGGCACTTGGTTATTTACTGGTCTGATATTTGCATCCACCGCATGTGTGATATAAGTCCCTGAACTGCTGCTTGTAATATGCTCATATGACTTTATCCCACCGCATTCTGTAACAACTAAACTAGCATCTAATGCTTTACTCGAAACAACCTTACTCTCTCTTGACTGCATATGTCTTTCATTCGATCCTTCTATCATATCTGTCTTTTATATGACGTGTTCTTTTAAGCAAGAACTTCTTAAAACATTAACCTAAGATGTAGATAGTGTTTCTCTAAACTGTTTAACTTCGATTCCAGTGTATTCAGCAAAATACTTTTCTGTCATTGAACTTTATAATCCCAAGTGAATTGCAAGTCGATGAACATCTGAAATTGTTTGTTGATCATGCCAAAAGGCAGCCATAGTTGTTTTCTTTTATTTCTACTACTGTTTCATTAACAGTTATTTGGATTTCTCACTTTTGATTATAAAACAGTTTTTTGTTTTCTTTGTTAAAATTCCTCCTTTATTTCTTTTGTTTCATTCTCTTTAATACTTGCTCACGTGCTCCTTCGTTTTTTAAACAATCAATAAGAGTGTGTTTTGTTGTGATAAAAGGGATCCACATATTGAGCCTATCTTGCTTCTTCATGAGATTTTAAACAGTTTCATATAGCTGATTGTTGTTTGTTTTTTTCTTTCGAGCTTATTTCATGAACAGAGCCTCAATCTTTTTAAAGTCAAAATAACCTTTTTGTCCCCCCCCCTATTTTGGTGATAAATTGATTTTCCGAGGTTCTTTTTTTAGTTTTTTGGTCAACCAACCATATTAAAATTTTATTTAAGCTATTTTTCCCTTAAGATTGCTTTTTAAAAAAAGGGGATTTTGAATACTTATTTAAGTTCTCGGTTTCATATCCCTCCCCCCCACCCCCCCCCCCAGGCACAAAAAAGTTGGGTTTAAAATTTTAAAGCTTTATTTTCGTGGCAAATGACCAAAACATAATCCCCTTTTCCTAAAGTAAATGTCCAACAAAACCTGGACCAAGTAATCCAAAGTTTTTCGGTAGCTTTTATTTTTTCCTTGTAAAGTCACTAGCTTTTTTATTTTAAAAGCTTATTTAGTTCCACACGACATATACCTTAGTTTTTTATTTAGGTTTTTTTTAAAGCTAAAAAATAACTTTATACCAAAAGCTGGTACTTTTCCACGTTCCCTTTTTGCTTTAAAACAAAGGGCTACTAGTAGACAAGTTAAAATTTAAATGTTAAAAATGAGAATTTATTTGAAGTTGAGGGGCTAAAAGTGTAAAATTCGAATTATAAAAAATGCTTCCCTCCTGTTGAATGTCTTCCTCGTTTCAAAATAGTAAGAAATGCAACGATTGTTGTTTCCTTGCTCGAGACTTGTACGGTTATCGACGGTAAAATATAATTATATCACGATGATCGTTACAAGACCGCGAACGTAATGGTATAGATTAGAAGACCCGCAAATAATCGAAGTCGAAACCTGAAAAACCCAAAACTAGTCGAAACTTACTCGCACAGTTTAATCTTCACACATATTTCGCACACTGAATATAGAAGACATATTTCGCATAATAAACTGAATTTGGGCAGCGTAACATTGCTATTTGCTTTGATAAAGGTCTTCAAGAGGCTAAACGCAAGATCAAATCTTAAAAGCAAAACGCAATGCTTCTTGTAGAGACAACCCGCAAGATTTGTAGAAATTTGAGCAGCGTGACAACTCGCAAGTTCATGAGAAATGGTCTTCTTTGTACCTAGTTATCAAACCGCAACCACAAGTCGCAAGCCCAATTCACTACAAAATAAAATGGTAAAACGCAGGTCTTTTTGGGACCACACGACAAGTCGCAACTAGTACTTTTGATTCATGTCTTTTTGCCTAACAAACAAAACACTTTGTCCTTTGAAGCTATAATTATGGATCTAGTCCCCTTGTCTTGTCCTTGTGTTCAAACGGTGGACCACAAACAAGAGAAGCCAATCAAAAACTTGAGTAAGCTTGAAAATAAGCTTGTAAGTACACAGAAATAAGCTACAAGATAAGCTTAACAAGTAAGCTGCAAACCATTTTTAAGGAAGAAAGTACAGCTTTTGATTAAGTTTTTAGCTTAAAACCTAATAAACTAGTATATGTCGAGACTAAATAAGCTTCAAAAAGCTGTGACTACAAGAAATAAGCTACGAAACTGATTACTTGTCCAGTTTTAACATCTTTAGGAAGATATGTTTGATCATTTGCACGAAATAAGCTAAAATTTTAACCACTTTTTGAATGAAACCGAGACTTAAATAAGATATCAAACCTTTTTAAGCAATCTTAGAAAAGCCTAAATAAAAAGAATAAGTTGGTTGACAAACCAAAGACCTCGAAAACAATATCACAATAGGTGACAAAGATTTTGACTTTAAAAGGATTGAGGCTCTGTTCATGAAATAAGCTCGAAAGAAAAAAAACAAAAAAAACAACAATCAGCTATATGAAACTGTTTAAAATCTCGTGAAGAAGCAAGATAGGCTCAATATGTGGATCCCTTTTATCACAACAAAACACACTCTTATTGATTGTTTAAAAAAAAGGAGCACGTGAGCAAGTATTAAAGAGAAAGAAACAAAAGAAATAAAGGAGGAATTTTAACAAAGAAAACAAAAAACTGTTTTATAATCAAAAGTGAGAAATCCAAATAACTGTTAATGAAACAGTAGTAGAAATAAAAGAAAAATAAGGGATGCGTGAGAATAAGCCCAAAGTAAGTCGAACTAATAAGCTCAAACACAATAACCACAAATCACTTAATCCACCCCATGGCTCTTGATACCAATTGTAGGTTCCCAATATTTTCACACAAACATGAACTAGAGAGAGAAAGTTAGAGAGAGAGAGATGGTTGGGAGAGAACTAGAGAAAAACACACTAAGTTGTGTGTGTAAAATGATTCAACCAACACCCTCTCCATGTGTGGAGAGGGTTTAAATATTTCTTACACGCCCCATAAAACGGGCTATAGTGTGGGCTTACAGTGGGTAAAGACCCGGCCTAACACCATAAATCATACGATTACTGTACCGACTACGAGCTATGCTAAATAAGAAATATATAAGGTGACCAAGTCTTTTTTCTTAATCCTAACAAATAGTTAACCTAGTGTGAGCTAAATATCCTAGACCAAGTTTGGTGTAGGTAGAGAATGACATAATACTTACACTTGCTCCTAGGTCAATAAGGGCTTTATCAAAACAAACATTATGAATAAAACAAGGTAGAGTAAAGCTTCCTGGGTCTTTTTCTTTCTGAGGAAAGCTGTGATCATAGGTTTCTAGAATCTTCAGTTTACGTGCCTCCTTCCAATCATCACAACAATAACCATGTAGTCGCCTAGGGAAGGGAACTGTTTCAGAAAATATGTTACTGCACTGAGAGTCCGATATAGCGCATAGACCTGATCCTATACGGCGTATCCCAGTTGAATAAGCTTTTAAGCTTTAGTAGTCAAAAATTCGGGATTTAACTTTTATCCATTTGGGTTTCGGGGTTCTGTCTTGAGTTTGGGGCAGGACTTTTCTGAATCCCTGCTTCCTATAAGACTTTGCTCATCTGGTCCATTTTGGAATCTCAAGGTCTTATTTGGAAAGGGGCTCCTTTGATTTCTGATATGCGCATCGGTAGGGAACAGCTTTGTATGTTTCTTTGGATTTTATTGTTTGAGTTCTTCTTCGTGGGTTTTCTCTTTGCTGATTTTCAAGCCTAAATTTTGGCGTGTTCCCTCCATAGGGTTTTGTCTTGGATCAGGGTACGAACAAGAGGTTTCTGTTTGTTTCTTTATAGAATCCTTTAGCCCTTGCTGCTCTTGTTTTGGGTCCATCGGGGTTGGGTAGGGTTTCGCACCAAAAAAAAAAAATGTGGTGTTAGAGTTATAGCTTTTTTCAAAGGAGTTTTATAAACCCTTTCTTCCTTGTAGGTTGGGACAATCCCTTTGTGTGGGTAGTGTGGGGGTCCCTTTGCCATTGCTCGCATTCAAAAATGAGCAGCATTACCCTTTCTCGTTTTTTTAAAATAACTTTCTTATTATTTTTTCTTCTTCCCGAGGGATTGTTGGAGGTTTGGCTTTCTTGGATAGGCTGCAAGTCCATTTCAAAAAAGTTTTAGTACTGGTTGGGGTCATTTGTGGGGATGTTTCCGTTTTGTGCCATTTTTTTAAGGTGTTAATGCGGCCATTTTCTTGGATGGGCTATTTTTTGCATCGGCATCAGTTTTAGGTGGGGTATGGTACCTTTTTGACAAAAATCATGGGATTTGTCAAGGATTTGTCTAGTTGGATCATCGAGCCCATTATAAAATAGGATTACCTCCTGCATATCAGTCAAATAGTGTTGGGGATATTTCATCAAGAGTTCTTTAAATCTTTTTCAAGCTCGAAAAGGCTTTCGTCGGGTTCTTGCTGAAAATTGTAAATTTCCTCCATTTTCTTTGCAGTACGAGTAGGTGGACAATCCTTATTTAGAAACTTCGTTTTCAGGGTTTGCCAATTTGTAATTAAACCTGACGGTTCGTTCCTTAGCCAATGACTCGCGGCTTCAGTTAGGGACATGGGAAAAGCTCGAAGCATTATTTGGTCTTGAGTCACCTCGGGAATATGGAATAAGTTAAAGATCTCAAGAAATTTTTCAATGTGTTCGTTTGCATCTTCGTGTTCCGAACCGCTAAAAGTATTTTCGCGAAGTTCCTTGAGAAATTGCCCTTTTAATTCAATGTGAGTTTTATCATTTATTTTGGGCCTAGCAACTCCTGACCCATAATTCCCACGGGTCTTGCTCGTGTATTTCTCCGTTGTTTCCGTCATAATTTATGTAGCTTCTTCCTCTGAACGTTCTTCGATGTCAGAAAATAAATCAAATTCGGGTGAACTCGATTCCACAAGACCAGGTGTCTCAAAAAGCCTCCTTTTGAATGAAATACTCTTTTCGGGTTTTCCAAAGGTGTAAATAGTTCCTTAGTGGAGTTCCGTGTATGCATCACCTGAAACAGAGGACAATAAATCAGTAGGATAGGATCTTAAAAAGAATACATAAAATTAAAAATAGAAATCAAATATAGTTCTGTTACTGTGTCAGGTGATCGATACACTGTATTCAATTGATTTGAATACGCCGTATAGATCTGTTGAGAGACAGTACGTCGTATTGAGTTTGCATAATACGCCGTATTGTTTGGAAGAACAGGATACATTGTTTAGACTGCAGCAATCAATACGTTGTCTGGATAGAAGGTTTGATATGTCGTATCCAACTGGTGGATACGCCGTATCAAGTGGTCTACCAAAACAGAGTACTTTAGAAAACAATTAAATAATACAGAAATTTAAACACACAATTAATTAAAGGGCAAATTGCATAAAAAGGTACCCATCTTGGGGTCAATGTCAATTAAAGGTACTCATCTTTTTTTTTCTTAATTTAAGGTATCGATCTTTTTTTTGTTACAACGTTAGACAATTAACAGGTTTTTCGGTTACATTCCTAACGATCCTTATTTTATTATTGCATCGTTAGTCCTTTATATGATTTTGTTAAAAAAATATTTTCTTCTTATTTTTAAAACTTAATACACGTTTTATACACACATTTTTCTACATGCTTTTATCCACGATTTTATACATGCATTTTATACATGTTTTTACAGACACATTTTTATGCACTTTTTTAAAAAAACGTGGATAAAATTGTGTGTAAAAACGTGTATAAAAATATGTGTATAAAACGTGTCTATAAAAATGTGTGTATAAAACCGTGGATAAAATCATGTAGAAAAACGTGTATAAAAATATGTGTATAAAAATGTGTGTATAAAAATATGTGTATAAAAACGTGTAAAAAATGTGTGTATAAAAACGTGTAAAAAAAAATTTGTATATAAAATATGTGGTATAAAACAGTGGGATAAAATCATGTAGAAAAACGTGTATAAAAATATGTTATAAAAATGTAAAAACCGTGTAAAAAATGAGTGTAAATAGAAAACGTGTGTATAAAACGTGTAAAAAAAGTATTTTTTTTAAAAATAAGGTAAAAAATTTTTTTACAAAATCCATATAAAGACTAACGATGCAATAATAAAATTAACGATCCGTGTAGAAATTTAACCAAAAACCTGTTAATTGTCTAACGTTGCAACAAAAAAAAAGATCGATACCTTAAATTGAGAAAAAAAAGATGAGTACCTTTAACTGACATTGAACCTAAGATGGGTACATTTTTATGCGATTTGCCCTTAATTAAATACAAACAAAATTTAAACAATTAGATTATGCTAAGCTAAGCTAATTAAAGGTTAGAAATACTAATAAGAATAAAGATTAAGCTTTTTCACTCCCCGGCAACAGCGCCAAAAACTTAATGTGCTGTCGTGTAGGTAATATTTATTGATTATCAAGTTTTAAATTTATATTTAGCCGACTTATCCTAAAACAACACTTTAACGGGCAGTGTACCCGATCAGATGAGTTTCATGGTAAGTAGGGTGTCAAACACTAAGAGCGATGAAGTTAACCTTATATTCTACCAGTATTTTAGTTAATCTAATTAGACTAGTTAATTCTAATTACTTGTTAAACCTATGCTAAACCTAGTTCTAATGATAAAGGGGGGGTTCAGCCTGAGAGGCTGGCACAGGTTTTATGGTGGCTAAAATCAATTCAAAACACAATAATCACGCAAGAAGAAAATCATAAGATAAAAGAGCGGTACAAGCCAAATTATAGAAAACTGTATTAGCCATATTAAATCCGATTAAATGATGATTTGTTTGTTTAGTGCAATGACTGCTTATCTCAAGGCGGCATATCATTCTTAAGACTTAGGCGGGACATCATTCTAAGACCTAGACACGTTGAATCCTGTCACAATTAACGCATCCGCATAAAGCATCCTTTAGTTTAATTATAATCTATCTTCGGAATTAAAGCAATGGTGATCTTGTTAAACCCTAGCCTATCGGGACTTTATCCACTTACTGCTTGACGGTATTTTATATACTGGTAGTTCACTGTTCAAGTCTTTACCAATGATTAAGAACGTACTTGTTGATCCGAGGGTCCCCTGCCATGCCAACTAAGCTCACTAATCTAAAGGCAAAGATAGAATATTATTTGTGATCCTATTGGTCCAAATATATAAACACAAAATGGAGAGCTATCCTAGTATCTAGATAAAATAATAAACACAACAAAAAATAAGAGCTATCCTAGTACTACATAGATTACTATGTGCATATCACTAGAACCCATTTTGAATGATAGGTCCGCATATTCAAGCACATAGACAAGTAGTGAGGAGATACAACAAATTATAAAATACAAATGATAAACTTAAGGCATCGCGTAACTTACAAGAAAACCCTAATTAGATCTTCATTAAGATGGCTAATACCCGAGGGTATTAGCCCATAACCATTGTAATTATACAAGCTTGTTATCAATTAACCAAGGAAACTAAACGTTTTACCGAACGATACAAAAATTAAATGATTACAAGAGTAATAAGGATTACACGGCATGTCTATTCTATGGTATCGTGATCCGATGCTTGACCTTGGTTCTCTTTGTCTCTTCACAAAATTTACTTTTATGTTATGTAGGGTAGAGAATATATTTTGTGCAAACACTGACACAACTCATTTTTGAGTCTTCTATATAATAGTCTCTAAGAAAATTCATTGGATATGCCATATTGAGTAAGGCGTTTTCCCCCCCACCCAATACGGCGTATAGGGGTGTATTCCTTGGAGTGTGCACTACGTTTACAATCAATCATTTATATCTTTCCTCAATTACATTTAATGCAGGATCTTTGATTGTTTGACCAGTTGGATACGGCGTATGTAGTTTAGCAAGATACGCCGTGTTGGGAATTGAACATACGCGTTTTCTTATGAAGTCTAGGCGCAGATACGCCGTATCTTCTTTACTGAATACGTCGTATGTGATTAGTCCAGGAAATTCGTATCTTCAAATATCTTCGTTTACTAAGCACCAAAATGATGCGCCTTGAGTAAGCGTCTTCCCACAAGACATCTCCGTAATTTACTACAATTAAACAACTTAAGCAATATAACGTAAATAATTCTTACAATAATTATATAAAGTGGTATATTACTTGGAAAAATGAAGGTATAAATGTAACGTTATTTGATTTCTCAGTTATCACAACCCTTCTTATCTTCCGGTCGAAGAACTGAAATGGTGTGAACAAAAAGTCGAGCCGAACTGGTCCAGTTTCCTATGGTCTTCCTAAGATATGTTATCGTGAAAGATCTGTACTAAAAGCTATTTTTGTATTCCATGGTGAGGGACCTGTTTGATCAAGTCCTGGAAACGGATACAGGCGCTCTTGATGGGTTCTTAGTCCCTTGTTTGAATTGAAGGATCATATCTCGAAGAAATGAGGTACGGCCCACTAGAAATAAGTAATCAAGGAACCGTGTCACAAGTTGATCCCATGTTGTGATTTGGGCGGGAGGCGTTCTGTCAAGCCATTCTTTTGCTTTTCCTTTGAGGGATAATTGAAAGAAACGTAACCTAGACGTGTCCCTAGAGGCCCCGTCAGGTCGTACGTTATCCAAGATACTCAAGTAGTTCTTGATATGTTGGAGAGGGTTTTTGCTTTTTAATCCTTAGAACGTGCAATGTTCCTTGGATTAGCAAGATGTCGCGCGAGTTGACTATTCTTCCTGTTTGTTCGGCGGGGAGGATGATTAGATCTTAAAAACCGGCCGAGTTGGGGAGAGAATGTTCCCGTAGGGCTTTTAGAGGGGTCACTGGCTTGGTTCTATTGTCATTGGAAGAGGATACTTCATCATCAAAGAGGTTTCTTCTGGTTATGGCTAGAGATTCATTTTGATGCTGGCGCAAGGCGACTCTCCTAAGCCTCCGAAATTCTCTCTCCGGTTCGTCGAGGGGTTCCATTAACTTCTTTACGGTGCTACGCGTCATTTTGAGTGATTACTAAATGAATAAACAAAGAAAAAATAGACTACAAGAAAGCTAATATACCGAAAATAAAATTCTCACTTGATAGGAATCAAGCGAGTAGACCTAAACGAATAAACAAAAACTTGATGCGGTCGCCGTTAGACTTCAATAAGAAGTTTTACAACTCCCTAGGAAGTGCACCTAATCGTTGCAGTGTAGTATGGGCAAGACTCGGGGTTGTTATCGTTCTCTAGGGGGAGAGGTTGGGAAGGCTCGAACATAATCTAACAAAGGTCTACGGGGTTGAGAGAAGATTTTTTTTGTATTTTTATTTTATAGAAAGCAGGTAAAATCATATGGTTGAGAGGTTGGTTTGTTTTATCTAATTAAACTAATAATAATCTAAACTACTTTTGTGATAACTTATATGATAAACAAACGTATTTACTTAATCATGCACTACTCCTCAGATTTCTTCTCTTAATCATGTTGCTTTGTCACACTTATGATGATCTATGCAAGTATTTCCTAGGTCAGGAACGAATTACACGAACCCGCCGTCTACGTAATATTCCGTTAAGGCAATACACAAGTAAGGTAGTATGAAGACTATTACAAGGCCCCTGAGAGTATATTACATGCAATTGAAATATCTTAAGAGGGATCAACCATATTAGGGGTAAGGTAGTATGAAGAATGTTATCGATGATATCTTTTCTACACACTCATGTTTCCCTAGATGTCTATGCCAATTTAGTATCATATGACTAGTTTTCTAAAGCCTAACGCGCACATCCATCACAAGAAGCAACATAAAAGGATCTACAATCTAAGTTTCATGCAATCATAAGTAAATACTAAAGAATCTAGCCTAACATGTTATAAGAAGATAAAGAACATAAATCAATCAAACAATACATAGACATATTGAAAGATCAAAGGGATAAATGAACTTTACTTGATTAAAACATGGATTAAAGACTGTTACAATTGGGTTTTGAGACCCTAAAGACGGCCTAAAAAGCTGTCAAACTCGAATATAAAAGTTAGGGTTCGTCTCCCAAAAGTTACACACTTAAAACCCTAAAATTGTTTTGTATATATAGGAAAAGCGGCGCGACGGCGTCGTGTTGTAATCGTGAACCCAGTAAAATTGTTTTGCATTATAGGAAAAGCAGAGCGGGATCGGCGTTCGTGTTGTAAACTCGTTCTGGGAACGCCGTCGGCACGTAGGATTTAGAAATTCTTTTACTAGGAGCACCACTTTTAAGTCGGCCGTGCTACGTCGTGACGCCGTCGCGACCAAATCCATTGACGTTTTGTTTACTTTGGAAATATCCACCTGGACGTCCGTCGCTTATAATCGTTGATGCCGTCCTTCCTCACGCCTCTGTATGCATTTAATTCTTCAAGAGAGGAGAAAATTCGGTGTAAGAGTTCGTATGTTCTTTGTCCCTTTTGTCTTTCTCCAAAAAATGCGCCCAAAAAAAATTTTTTATGGTTGGTCATTTTTTCCCTCCAAAATGACCATCCAAAGTGCTAAAAAATAATGAAAACAAATGGATTTAAAAAGGCACAATTTAAATCTTGGGGGCCCATATTTTGCATGATTTGGGGGGGGAGGGGGGGGGGGTTATAAATTGGGACCTGAAAAAGTGTTTTTAAATGGGGACCACATCAATTCAATTAATGATTCGTCCTTTTATAGGGGAAGGGGGGGAAGTTTTTTCCTATTTGGAAAAACTAAAAGGGGCCCTAGGACACTCATATATATTAGTAGGAAAGTATAACCCTTGGCCAACAAGCATAAAACTTGAGCACAAAGTGTTTTCAATATATAAAGCTTGTAATATATAGTTTAATTATAGGGAGGGGCGACATTGATTCAGGGGACTCAATGGGGGGCTTTATTGGCACTTAAATTGGGATTGTATTTAAATGGAATAACTTGGGGGGGGAGGTTTAAGTTTCTTCAATCAATGGCGACCAAGGTAGTGGGATGGTCAGTTCTCTCATCCTCACGTCCTTATAACAGATGTCGTTAGGATATTTTGGCTCTGTCTACTGTGTTGTGGTTGTTAAACTGTATTATTGTCTAGGATTAGAGAGTAGAAGACGTTGCTCACTCATCTCGCATTATGTTCTTAGTTTAGCATAGTTCGGTAGCGGTACATGTATGAGGTTTTTCCGTTTTCATAGACGGATTGGGCGGCGCGCGTGTTGACCCACTGGTGGATAATTTTACATCCAAGCCTTGGCAGGGCAATAATAAATGCCCTGTTCGGGGGCGGCTTCCTTTTTTTTACTAGTGGAAAAAAAGTTGTTCAAAAGGAAAAAGTATGTAGGGGATCCTTTTCTGCGGAAAAAGTTGTCAAAATGAAAGTTGTAGATCTTCCTTTTGTCGCCGCGTGGGTTGTTGAATCAAGTCTAACGGAGTTCGTATGCTCTAGTTATGGCCAAAATGGTGAAGGTGTGTCGGGAACAACGAGGTTTCCAATATTCTTCCTTTTGCCTTCACTCGGCTTTCTTTCTTTAAGACCAAACGCTGACCAAATGCTCGTAGTGAGGGGACCGCACTCACAACCAAAAACAACTCCACAAAAATTAATTAAAAACGCACAACAACCCTTCTCATTTGCTTTGGGGGGAGGGTTCAACATTTTTTATAAAAACGTTTGTATGTCAGAAGGCTTGCAATATTTTGCTCGTTTTGTTCGCAATTCGAACATCTTTTCAGCGGTATATGTTTTTATGAACGAATCGGTATATATTTGTTACATATTAGATAAATAAAGTTTGTTATATAAATAAAGTCTTGTAACTTGTCGCATAATTTGAGGGTGAAGTAAAGAGACGCTTTAAAAAGGTGGAACCAAATGTTTGGTTAACGTTAGTATAATTTTATTATTTCATTTATCACTGTATTTTGTTTTAACCATTTATTTATATTTTTTTTCTTTTTTTACACGAAACACATTATACAATGTTTACGTGAGAGGTGTAAACATGATTATAAATGGATCCAGATGATTATATTGATTTATTCCCTACGTAGAACAACAAGGACCTAATTATAATTAAAAATCAAAGTTGGGGTAACACATAAAAAGAATCTAAGTGTGTATTCACTGTGTGTTAATAAGTGTATGAAAAAATAGAGAGAACGACCTCTTGTACGTGTGTTTTATTTATCAAGCCTTTTCGTGAATTTTGATGGCCCTATGTCATGACTACACGAAAGCCCCACAAAATACCAGAAGTAAAAAAGTATAAGTAAAAGTATCCATTGATAATACGTAAGAAGTATTACTAAGGTTCCAAAAACAATAAAACAATGATACTAAAAAACACGTTTATCCGAGTTAAAAGCATGAAAATGAACTATTTGAATAGTGTGATTCTTCTAGCATTCTTAGAAGCAAAGTTGTTGATTAGATCATCATAGTTAATACTCTCTATTCTAACATGTCATTTTCAATAATAAACTGATAAACAAATAAGTTTTGATATAATAAGTAACTAAACTATTTAAGTGACACATTTGGTCTAGTCTACTAAATATAAGTCTTAAGTTAATCAAGCTGATTTGTGAAAACGTTTTCTAACGAAAATCCTTTTTGTAAGTTGAAGGTTCCATTTTTAAGATCATTTCCAACACTTATTAATTATTTTCAACTATCCGAGTAGTCATCTTTATTATCATTGGCAAAAAAAGTTATTTTCAAGTTAAAGTTTATTTTCTTTCTGATTATCTAAACACTACTCAAATCCCTGTGGACGACCTGGTCTTACCTAAAAAGGTTATACTGCATACGTGGGTTATACTTTTACCCGAGTGTTTTCCCATAAATAACATTGGAAATATCAGTCATGTATAAATTTAAAGCATATGAAACACACAAAGTTTAAGTCGCCGCTGCCGAGGATTTTTAAGTTGTAGTCTGTAGACCACACATGAAAAATTACTTTAACCCCCCTCTTTCTCAAAAAAATCATCGTACAGTTTTCTAGCAAACTGACCCAAACAATTTCTCTCTTGGATGCATACATGTGCTTCAAATTCTGAACTTGTTGAACCTTTACCTAAACTTGAACGTACTCTAAATCGGAGACTTCGTCAAAGAAACAAGAGAGTTCCATACGATCAAAGAAACAATCCACCACAACACCCGAGAATTGTCTAGCCGCCAATTCTTAACATCAATTACTTCCGTCACTTTCTTGATATTCTTCAAAATTATGATCCAATGGATAATGAACCCGTGTGGGATGCCAACGTGTAGTCCGCTCAGACTCTCGTGTCAGTCAATCACTATTCCTGAAACCGCAAACGAGTTTGCCATTAAAGGTAACCAGTTGACTCTCGTCAAAGGAAACCAATTTGATGGTAGAACCAAAACCGATCCTCATAAACACATTCATGAATTCTTCGGAATCTGCGATATGTTTAAATACAGAGATACCAAAAATGAAGTTGTCCGCCTAATGATGTTTCCCCTATCACTCACTGGAGAAGCAAAAACATGGCTGAACGAACTCAACGAAGGAACTATTGAAATGTGGGATGAACTTTGAACTGCTTTTATTGGCCGATTCTTTCCCCTAGCTCTTTTCGACTGACTCCTTGGAGAAATCTGTGCCTTTTCTCAACAAGAAAACGAATCTCTGACCGATGCTTGGCTTCGTATAAAAGAGAAATGCTTCGAAACGCCCATGGTCATAACCTGTCCCAAAGGTAATATTACAAAATCTTCATCAAGGTCTTATGAAATAACCCAAGAATTCATGTCGTAGCTGGTGGTAATATTCCCTCTATAAAACACCAAACAATCTTATCACTTCTACAAGATAAAGTCTTACTCAAACTGACGGATATGGCTAAAATTCAAAGACCAAAAACATCTCATAAGAAAACTATTGCTGTTCGCCGATAAAGGAACAGTAATACCGACTACTGAACAAAATCATGGCCCGCATGATGCCATGACCAATGAAAATGATGCTCATTACAAAGAAACTCAGATCTCGTAGTTAAACTATTAACTCCCGATCTTAACGAAGATGACATACCCATGTCCCATGAAGAAGAAGCCAAATTTATGCAAGACTTTTGACATAAGACTCAGATTATTACAATGATTACCGCGACCGTGACTCAAATCGTGATAATTGGCGTTCATACGGACGAAATGATTATAACCGAGACAACTACCGATCTAACACCGATGACAAACCATACGATCTTCAGAAACAATTCAACGATTTCATGAAATCTCAGCAATCAACCAACGCTTTTGTCAAAGAAACATTCAATGGACCCAAAAACTCAACTCGAAACATAGCCAAAAATCAGCAAGCTTTATTCCAAATCTTGAAACTAAGTTCGACAACTTGCTGACAACAATCTGGACGACTATGGATCCATCCAAGAACACCTCAACCAACCGCACGTTGTAACAACAATAAAAGCTTACCAACCACCGCACGCTCGCACCGAGCATGTGACATGCGTATTCATAAAAGTGGCGAAATCCAACAATCCACCAAAAACCCAATGAAGAACAAAACACAACCGTAAACCCTAACAACTTCAATAGCGATATGAAGACGAAGAACCTACACCACAACTTCAAAGCTCAAACCCAAAAACCAGTTAAAGAAACACCATTACCCAAACCATACAAACCAAAAATTATGTATCCTCAACGCCTTATAAAAGAAAAAATGGAAGCCCAATACGAAAAATTCCTCGACATGATCCGAGCCGTCCGAATCAATGTACCTCATGTCGACGTCTTAGCCGAAATGCCTAACTATGGAAAATTTCTCAAAGAACTCATAAGCAACAATCAGTCAAATAAAAATTTTTTGTCATTTCCTTAGCGATGAAAGTTCAACGATGATCCAAAATAAAGTTTCACCAAAATTAGGAGACCCCGGAAGTTTCCTTATTCCATGTAATTTCAACAAAACTTTCTCATGTAATGCCTTAGCCGACTTAGGTGCTAGTCTTAACCTTATGCCATATTCCTTATATGCGAAACTATCTCTCGAAACTCTTAAACCTACCAAAATGAGCGTAAGATTAGCCGACAGATCGTTCCAATACCATGTTGGAATAGCTGAAAATATGCTTGTTGATGTTGGTAAATTCACTTTTCCTGCCAATTTCGTTATTCTCAAAATTAAAGAACACAGTACACGTTCCCTCAACTTGGACGAACCCTTTACTTCACACTACTGATGCAGTTATTCGAGTTAAACAGAAACAACTCAATCTTGGAGTTGGGACTGAACGAATGATCTTTAAAATTGACTCTGCAATGAAACACTCTTACTCAAATGATGATACTTGTTTTAGTATCGGTGTTATCGATAAAATTTTAGAAGAAGATTTCAACGCTCTTCTAGACGAAAGAAGCAAAATTCTCCATTTCATCGAAGGAACCCTTCTCGAAAAGAAAAATTTATCTGAACTTAATGAATTCATAGCAATGGCTGAAGATGAAAATTCTGAATCTGAATCCGATACCGAAGAACCACCATTCGAAAAAAATCACCATCAACACAGATTATAAAATCAAGACATCCCTTGAAGAACCTCCTACAGATCTTGAACTCAAATCTCTTCCTGATAACTTCGAATATATATTTTTAGAAGAACCATCCTTTCTCCCTGTAATCATATCATCTCAATTATCTGCTCAAAACAAAGGCAAACTTGTATCCGTCCTTAAAAAACACAAGGAAGCTTTTGCCTGGAAAACGACTGACATTCCTGGTATCTGCCCATCATTCTGCAAGCACAAGATACAACTTCTGGATGACAAGAAACCCGTTGTCCAAAAACAAAGAAGGTTGAATCCAAATATGCAAGAAGTTGTTAAGAAAGAAATCATGAAACTCTTGGATACCGGTATTATTTATCCAATTGCCGATAGTCCTTGGGTTAGTCCTATTCACTGTGTACCAAAGAAAGGAGGTATTACAGTTGTCACAAACGAAAATGATGAACTTGTCCCAACAAGAACTGTTACGGGTTGGCGATCTGCATCGATTATCGTAAACTCAATGAAGCAACCGCAAAAGATCATTTTCCCTTGCCGTTTATAGATCAAATGTTAAAAAGACTCATAGGAAATAAATATTTCTGTTTCCTTGATGGTTTTTTTTGGATATTTTCAAATTCTTATCGATCCTAATGATTAAGAAAAAACAACATTCACATGTCCTTTCAGAACATGCGCTTATAGGCGAATGCCTTTCGGGCTATGCAATGCCCCAGCTACATTCCAAATGTGCATGCTAGAAATCTTCCACGACATGATCGAAGAATCCGTTGAAGTATTCATGGACGATTTCTCCGTCTTTGGAAACTCTTTCGACAAATTCCTAAACAATCTCGATAAAATGCTCCAGCATTGTAAAGATGCTCATCTTGTCCTTAATTGGGAAAAATGTCACTTCATGGTCAAAGAAGGAATTGTGCTTGGGCACAAGGTGTCTAGCGCAGGACTTGAAGTCGCCAAGCAAAAATTGACGTAATCTCAAAACTTCTGCCCCCTACTAATATAGAAGGAATTAGAAGCTTTCTTGGACATGCCGGTTTTTACCAAAGATTCATAAAAGACTACTCAAAAATTGCTCGACCTCTAACTAAGCTGCTTGAAAAAGATTCTCCATTTGAATTCAATGATGAATGTCAAAAAGCATTCAATTTATTAAAAGAGAAACTCACATGTGCTCCTGTGATCGTAAGCCCAAACTGGAATCTTCCGTTTGAACTTATGTGATGCAAGTGATTTCGCAATTGGAGCTGTCTTAGGTCAAAAAGATGGTAAAAACTTTAACCTGATTCAACTTTGCGAGAAAAACTCTTAATCTAGCTCAACAAAAATACACTGTAACCGAAAAAGAACTTATGGCTGTAGTTTTTGCATTCGATAAATTCATATCCTATCTTATTCTATCAAAAACTATTGTTCACACCGATCATTCAGATCTTAAGCATTTATTCAAAAAACAAGACGTAAAACCCTGTCTTATTCCTATGATTATAACTCTTACAGGAAATGACAAAGAAATCAAGGAAGAAAAGGAACAGAAAAATGTTGCCTACTGAACACGCTGTCCCCTAATTGAAAGGACGAGTCAAGTGATGACTATGATGTTGATGATAACTTTCCTAGAGAGACCCTTATGGAAATTAACACCAAAAATGAACCATGGTTCGCAGACTTTTCAAACTATTTGGTAGCTAATATTATACCGAAAGGGATGACGTATCAACAAAAGAACAAATTCTTCTCTGACCTCAAACATTACTTCTGAGAGGAACCCTACCTCTTAAAAGTATGTTCTGACGGAATGATCAGACGCTGTATATCCGGATCAGAAATTCTAATAATTTTAGATCAATGTCACCACGGACCAACCGGTGGACATTATGGACCAAACGTGACCGCTAAAAAGGGCCTATATTCAAGTTTTTACTGGCCAACGATCATAAAAGAAGCTCATACTCTAGTTCAACTTTGCGAGCATCCACAAGACAGGAAATATATCAAACGTGATGAGATGCCCTTAACCAACATTCAAGTATGTGAAATTTTTGATATAGGGGAATTATTTTATGGGACCATTCCCAAAATCACATAAGTTTGAAAACAAAATCTTGTCGATTGTAGATTACGTAATCTAAATGGCCGAAGCCAAGCTTTACCACCAGATGAAGCCCGAGTGGTTATCACTTTTCTAAAGAAACTATTCTGTAGTTTCGAAATGCCCAAAGCACTAATCAGCGACCGAGGTACTCACTACTGCAATAAAATAATAGAAAAGACAATGAAGAGATATGGAGTTAACCACCGATTTTCTACATCATATCACCCTCAAACTAGTGGTCAAGTTGAAAACACGAACATGTCTCTTAAAAGAATTCTTGAAAAAACTGTTAAAGACAATCTTGCTATTTGGTCAAGAAAACTTGATGACGCTATGTGGGCTTTTCGTACTGCTTACAAAACACCTACCGGTACCACACCCTACAAACTTATATATGGAAAGAATTGCCACATATCATTTTGAAATTGAACACCGTGCAATACTTGTCCTTGAATAAATGCAACTCAAATCCTCCATTGTATGCCAGGTAAAAAAGAATGTTCCAGTTACATAAGCTAGATGAATTTAGACATCAAGCCTATGAAAACTCTCGATTATACAAAGCAAGAACCAAAGTCTGGCATGATAGAAAATTAAGAATGAGAAAAGAATTCAAACATGGGAACAAGGTTCTGCTCTTTCACTCGAAGTATAAATTTAAACAGCCGAAACTCAGATCTCGTTGGCTAGGACCATACATAGTAAAATATCAATATCCGTCCGGATATGTTGAACTATATGGTAAAGATGGAAAACCGTTTTATTGTTTAATGTCAATCGACTAGAAACTCTTATCATGAAGAAAAGATTAAAATGACCCAAGGAAAAGTCACTCCCTTCTTCCAAAGCAATGACTCACCAGTTCGAGTCTAGCAACGCACTCTTAAAAATCAATGCTTCTTCTCGGGGAGGCAACCCGTGCTTCACTTAAGTGTGGAGGAGTCCCTCCTCCATTCTTCTGTCATATCCTTTATTTTATATTTTTTCTAAAAAACAAAAATATTTTCTTTTTGTGTGTTTTTGTGTAGTTACTTTTTATGCAGGTAATATAAAAGATTTGAAAAAATTATAAAGTCTGCTCAAGGATAGCTCTCTCGCAGGCTAATGATATGCCCCGGGAAGTATCATTTTCCCTTAATTTTCCTATTTTAATCTCTATTATCATTATCACATTGAGGGCAATGTTTCAACATAAGTGTAAAGGGAGCCAAATAGGAAAAAATTAATCATAATCCCACCTATGTTGCCCTGTTAATTTTTTTTAAATCAAAACTTTATATATATGCTTTCAAAAATTAAAAAATGCTTTTAGTAAAACAAATCCAACCGGATTGACACTATAGCTAGCACAACTTGGTCCACTAAATTGTGAGAATTATAAGCCTCTAGAATATTTGGGTACCCACTTTTGGTGCCTAAGATAATTGATGCCTTTAGCTTGTTCAAGTTAAGCGGAGCGAGCAATTCATATGTATCTAATCCTTCGACTATGGATGTGTATATGTGGTTTGTCGCTTTTTCTAGAGCAATGGAATTGGATGATAATTATATTTGAGTGAGCTGTTAGATTTAGAAGCTCTCGCACTTGTGCTTTATCTCATATTACTAGACCAAAGCCAGATTAATCATGATATATTAAACCCGTAAGTCCCTGTTCATGTAATGCTCCCTTTTAGTGCTAAATTCAAAAAGTCCAAATAAACAAGTTTAATTTAAAAATGAAGAATTGTGTTAGTTGTGATATCAGGAAAAAAAAAAGAGAATATATATAGTAGTTCAAATAAAGGCTTAAGTCTCGGCACATGAAGATTAGTGTATGCTTTCGCTTTAGTATCAAGTTTCGCCCTTTGGTCAAGTTTATGTGTCAAGTACAAGCCTATGGTAGCTGTCTAGATTATGATGATTAATGATAAACAATCTTACTTGATTAAAACATGGATTAAAGGTAGTTATAATAGGGTTTTGAGGCCCTAAAAACAACCTAAAAAGCTGCTAGAATGACTAGGGTTCGTCTCCCTAAAGTTATACAAAGTTGCACACTTAAAACCCTAATTTCGGTTAATTATATATAGAAAAATCACTACGACAACGTCGCTTTAAAGTCCTGACGCCGTCGCCACATAGATGATTCTAGATCCTCTTTTAAGTTGGCCATGTCTTGACGCCGTCACCAGATAGATTGTGACGACGTCGCTTTATGCCTGTGATGCCGTCTCCACGCTCTGTATGCATAATTCTTTAAGAGGTTTGGTGTAGGCCCGTAGTCTTGTCCGTTTCTTCCCCAAATGAGCCCAAGTCATGTGTATTTCCTCCAAATGTCATTCAAGTGCTAAAAACCTGAAAACAAATGATTAAGCACATAATCTGTGCATATTTGCATAATTTAAGGGGTTAAACGACCCCTAAATAGTGTATAAAATGACACCTCATCAAATACCCCTACACTTGGGATTTGTTTGTCCTCAAGCAATTTGGCTTTTCTACCTAGACAATAGCAATATTAGGGTCATTTAACTTACTCTTTAAAAGTATTTTGCAACACAACCTTCTAGACCTCGTAATTAAAAGCACGGAAAGTATATACTAGCACCTCACATAAGTGATTGGGATTCTCTCTTTCTCTCAGTTGTATAATAAATTATAACATAATGTGGAAACGGAAAATCAACACTCATTACTTGTCATAACATATAAATTGCCATAGGCTTGGTAAAGGATCAAACCTCCACCGCTAGGTGCAAGTATTATTCATTACTGTCAAAGAGGTCTTTTAAAGGGTTGTGGGTGTAGGTGTAAGATAACACTAACGGAAACGGAAATGGATGGGATACGTTTGGGGAGTGACTTTTAGGTGAATTTAGAGTGGAAGGGTTAGCTAAATATTTATACGAATACACGCTGGTTTGGTTGCTAAGCCAAACACTCAGACAAGATATACAAACTCTACAAAACTCTACATCAATCTCTTTCTTTTTTCTTTTCTTGACTCTAATATAAACATAGACATAAGCAAATGGCAGGCCGTACATTTTTTTTTTCACTTTCTTGTTTTTATATACATTTTTTCGTACACTTTTGCCCTGCCATTACTTAAACATATAATGCATCATGGGGGTTTATAGATACACCCATACACTTGAACTTTTACATACTCGATAATTACAATCTAACTAATGACCCAATTTGAGATTGATCAACATAACATGGAGCTTATTGAGCTCTATTGGGGATAATAAATTACTTCTTCCCCAATTCTTTGTAAGATGAATATTACCATGAATCCCAATCGTCCCAAAATAATATATACAAAGATAAGGACTTAGCAACCGTGTACTCAATAATTAACTTAGGTTAAAATAACAATATACTAAAGGCGAGTACATACAAGGTAGGCTAAGGTGATTTGGGTGTAACAATTGGTTCAAGGGTGATAATGCTCTTCATTAATAGTCCGGTTTAACCAGAAAATTACAAGAACCGTAAAAAGGTTAGGCTCGGAGGGTTGTACTTGGGGTATCATGCACTAAAAATGAGTGCATAGCAAGGGTGTAGGATAGTTCTATGATCGGTGTGACCATAATAACAATTACATGTTTAAAACATGGGTTAATCCTAGTGCCTCTTTTCTAGCAAATCCTAATACTTATTATGCGGTCTCGGGATGCATCAAAAAAACAAGTTCTAGAATTTAATATACTATCGGTACACTCATATAATTTAATACCTATAACAATGCTCCAAAAAAGGCGACAAAGACCATACATACATACCCGTAACGACGTAATAGACACATATGACTGCATTCGAACCTTAACTCGAGAAAGCTAAAGGTATAAATTATCTTGGGTATCAAAAATGGATACCCAAATTCCTAAATATCTAAAGGCGAACCTCACATTTTTTGGGTGGAATTTTTGAGGGTTTTTATGCTAGTCATATACATTCTTATCCATGAGACGCTATTAACACTCGGTTTTCATCAGTATGTGTCATAAAAAATTTTAAATTTTGGTCAAAATTACCTTTTACGCTATGTTTTGATATATTACCCATCATCCTAAGGAACAAGCAAATGGCAAATGAAGGAATAGTTTCTAAGGCTTATTTTCCCCTACACTTAAGTTGAACATTATCCTCAATGTTCTATAGAAGTACCCGTATGAACGAATAAAGGGAAAATAAAACAAGTAAAAGAAACTAGTACTCCCTTGGTTTGCTCAATAATGGAGAAGAAACATGCGATAACTGGTTAAATCGTCCTCTAAGAATCGTCTAATGAAATTTCCTAAGAACTTTCAAGCTTCTTCTTATCAAATATAACCTGTAAATCAAAGACAAGAACAACTATACCAAGCGTAAAATCCACGGGTGAATGATAAATACAACCTCAATAACTAGGTTTAGACTCTATGAAAGCTATAAAGATAGGATGAATGTGTTAATGTAATTGTGTTTTCTGCAAGAGTTTAGGAAAATTACAAATTCTAGAAATTATACAAAAGTTATTTTTCAAAAATTCAAGAAAATACAAAATTTTATAGTATCAGGGCTGGCGACGCCGTTAGGAAAAATCCTGACGCCGTCTCCAGACACTATAAAGAAAATTACCTTCGTTTTTTGGAAAAAATTCTGCACAAGTATTCTATTAGTTATTTCCTGGAAATTTTACTGCATAAACCACAAAAACGATTAGCACAATCATATGACTCAAAACAAACACACAAGACACACCTAAAATGCAATAAAATAGAGGATTAGGTTGCCTCCCAATAAGCACTTGTTTTTGTTTGAGTCGCGAGCCTGACTCTATGCTTATTTATCGCGTAAAAGGTGGGTCTCCCCTACACTTAAGGTCAAGTGCGGGTGATAGTAGCGATACACACCATTTTGATAGAGGTATGCCACGTGGGGTGAAGGCGGTGTATGAATGGTCAAGGGTTTATACCTACCTTCCATCCAAAACTAACCTGACTGAATGGGTTGATGGGTGGGTCCGGTTCCCTCTATTGTCTCCTAGATTTACATCTAAGGGTGAAAAATTGGGTAAAAGTTGAGGCTCTGGTTCATCAACACTAGGAATTTCCTTAGAACTAAGAAATAGGTCATGATTCAAGCCTAAATCCTCTAGTTTTGTGTGGTCCAAAGGGTCTACCTCCATCGGGATTCCTATAGCCTCATCTACTTTTTCCAGGTAAGTCACGGGCGGTGTGTATACCTCAAATGATGGGAGGACTTGTGGCGTACTTTGTGGGCTTAGATTATCTACCTTATCCTCTATATAACCTATAGGCTCATCATATACATCTAACCATGACATGCACTTAAATGATCAAAGGATTTTAGTGAGATGTGTGGGCTGTTTTAGAACAGAAAGAATGAGTGCAAAAGGTGAGAAAATAGTGGGGAAAAGTCCAGTATTTATAGGACAAACTGGAGGAGCGTCAGTCTATGGGCGGTCCCCTTAAAATTAAGGGGGCCGCCCTAGACTGGGCGCTCCCCATTTTGTCCTTTTGTGTAGGGAGAATTTTCTGGAACTTTCTAGCCGTTTTAGGTCCGAAAATTTGAATTTCAAAATGTTTATTTTGAATAAAACATTTCTTTTAATTATAGAAAATGTTTTGTAATGTTTATAAAAATGTTTACAACATTTTATAAAAGTGTGAGGTTGAATAAAAATTTCCTTTGATCATAAAATGCATTAAGCATTTATTTATTCATACCTTGAAGTGATATAATTTTCGAAATAAAAATTTACTACTAATTAATTGTTTACGTTTAATTTTACATTGAACGTTTTTATATTTTGTGATTATTCAATCTTACTTCAATCTCTTATTCAAACAACTTTAGATACTCAACCCCATCATTCGTAAGTTCTCTTTATACACAGCCATACTTAAGATCATTATTGTAACTCTTTAAACTTTCAAGTACTCTAATTAGTGTTGCATCACAAAACTTATGAATCTTTGAATGTCTCATCACCCTTTTCTCTTTCTTGCTATTCTTGTATATGATTCCATGCACGGGATCATAGATGATAGAGAACATTTTATGCTTTTCAACTCCTGGGAAAGATATTGTTGGTGCAGTGAGATTAACTTTATGTTGATAACTTTCAATTCTAAGTTGAAAATCATGCACTCTTTCCTATATCACTAAACTTCTAATGAATACTGATAAAGACCATAACAACCTTGTTTCTGCATAATCAGGTACCTTGTCATTTATGATCAACAAATATATGTCTTCAATATCATTCTTATTAAGATTCTTGTAATTAGGCTTGGTAATTGACATTATGCAATCATTAGCTCTTCTTACGACTATCTTTTTGATAAACTTGTGTTCATGACCCAATTCCCAGTATGTTTTGATAACTTGAATGATCTTTGAATTTGAATAAACCTCTTCCTTTGGTTTTCTAGGCTCTTTCTGTTTCTTTATGTAGAAGATCTTCGCATGAGGATTCTTCCAATGTTCAACACCATATCAAGCATAAGGATTAAATTTCTTAATACACTTATTTACCCATCTGGAAGTTCGTTCTTCAGTATCATCATCATTGAAGATAATTTCCGGAAACTTGTGAAGTGACAATACTATCTTCTCGGGCCCTGAACTTCCTTTCTTCAGATACAAAAGATCTTGATTTATTAGAGATAGTGCTGGAGCTTCAGGATCTCTTTGACAGCTTTGAACTAGAGGTGTGGTCTTTCGTGGATGTGGAGAGACAAGAATTTCTTTTCTATTTTCCTAAACAATGTTACTTTTCAATAAATTCTTCATCTGATCAATATGATATTGATGCTCATCTCCTGAAGTACATCTTTGTCTCAACATCTCATCAGCCATTCTCTTTAACTTTGCTTCATCAATAGTCAGTGATACTTCTTCCATAATATATTGTGACACATGCTTCGACGGTATTTCATCATCATCTGAAGCATAAGAATCAGTCCAAAAATCATAATTATCTTCTTGCTCTTGATTACCTGAAGTTGATGAACCTCGTTCCTCTTCATTGACTTGTCTAGACGATGATTCTCTAGACCCATACGCTTCGTACTCAGATGTTTGTTTGCATTATTCTCCCCCTCAGGATGAGCATCATTATGAGGATCATCCTGATCTCTTGGGCAAATGACAGAAGGTCTACATGTAGTTTGTTATACCTAAAGATTCTTAAACTTCATTTGAAGTGCAAGCCATATTGCTACGTCTTGTTGCTGCAACTGAGGATCGTTTTTCATGGAAAGATACAGTTGATATTGTTGTTCTGGAACATATGGTGTTTGTGATTGAACTGGATGAACATGAAGGATGTGACCAGACATATAACTTCTTACTGACGCATCAACTTGAGTAGGAATGTGATTATCAATTGCTTTCTGAATTTATGAGGAGATTTTAGCTTGTATATTCCCTCGCTCTTGTAAAATAGCTTTAGCAATCATTCGTTCCATCTCTTCTTTTGTCTTTTGACTTTCTATAATCAGCCCTTCTGCAACATACACTGGAACTTGATCTCTGAAATGCTCAAGAACTTGCTTTTTCACCTGCTCCTTAATATGCGTATCTACGATAATGGGTAATGATTCGACCATTACTTCTTGGAGATGATCAGCAAGTGTATCAAATGACTTCCTTGACAAAAAACTTTCTTTGAGATGTTCAAACAAATATGTATACCGTCCCTGTAACTCCTGGAAGAAATTCTTGTATCGTTTGAACCGAGTAGGTTTGACTTTGAATAATGATAGAAGTTAATTTGCTTTAGACAATTTGGTGTGTTGTGATCTTGATGATGATGTTGTTTGAGTATCGGTTATCGTCAATTCTTAGAGTTTCTCAGTATTCGAAGATAAGGGATTAGTATGAGTCCTAGGAGATCTAATTGGTATGAGGAATGGTGTACTCCTAGACTCCTCTATGATCTTCCCTTTCTCCCTTCACTTTAATTCATACACTTCATCTGTTATTTCATCCTCCTCTTCATTAACATTGACAGGTATGACAACATTAGTAATTTCCACCTCTTCATCATTAGTGCTCTCCACTTCCGGACTTTCCTTATCACTCCTGGGCTCTAACCTAGTGTCGGGAATCTATGGTTCATCATTCCTAGGAGGTAAGTTATCATCAATAACATTCTCTAATCCTTCTACCATCTTTTCAATCTCTTCAGACGCCAAGTGCTTGTTGACCAGTTCTACATTTTCTCTAGCTTCTTGCTCTTCTCGACTTTTGTGCTTATCAAGACTTACTTGTAATGTATCTTGTAAGATTATCTCATATGCTTTATCAACAGTTGGCACTAGAGCTGGTGGAGTTAGACATGTAGATCTCCTTTCAGGAAGATGAAAACAAATCACAGTTGATCATTTTAGAGCACTTGACTCTGCTGTATCAGTTTTAGGGGTAGGTAACCTAGGGGCGCTAGGTGTCCTATGCGTTCTTTAGGTAGACTCAGTCGGTTGTGACTGAGTCAGAGGAACATCTAACCCAAACACCTCTGTATACATCCTGTAATGCTCCGTGTGCTTCATCTCTTCAGTGATCGTCCAATCTGGAATTTGGATTCCAACTTTATCTTTGTGTCTTCTTTGTTGGATACTCTTTGAATAGTAAAGCCTTTAGAGTATTTAATAGTGGAACAATGATAGTGGAAGAAAACTTGCATATTAGGTTCAGTGAGAGTACACCTAATGTTGTAGGTAATGGACCAGATTGGCTATTTGATATTGATGCACTAATAAGAACAATGAATTATAAGCTAATTGTTGCAGGTACACGTCTACATGGTTTTACAGGTTACAATAAGCAAGTTGATAATGCAATTAAGCTCGGAAAGGAGATAGAAACATGTCAAAAATTACATTTGCTACCATTGTGGTCTGTGGATCTACCATTTTTCCCAAGGATCAAAGATTTTCTCAGAGGATGGATCCAAAATCCTTCATGTGATGTGAGGAGAAGGTTGATGAATATCCAAGAAACGTTATGAAGTATTATATCAAGAGAAGGATCGTAATGTTTACAAGCACTAACAATTTGTTAATGTGCTAGACAAATGAAGTTAATGTTGTTGGTGAAAAAACAAGCATTGAACTTTCAGATGATCAAATAAGCCTGCTTTAGAAGATATAAGCATATTTGACCTCTCAAGAGATAATGAAGATATTGGTGCAGAGGCTGACATGAACAATTTGGATACTACAATCCAAGTCAGTCTTATTCCAACTACAAGAATTCATAAAGATCATCCTCTCAATCAAGTGATTAGAAGATTTGCAATCAGCTACACAAACAAGAAACATGTCAAAGAATTTGGAGGAGCATGGGTTTGTTAGTACTATTCAACAAAGAACAAACCATAAAGACCTTCAAAACTGCTTGTTTGCTTGCTTTTTATCACAGGAAGAACCCAAAAAGGTAATTCATGCATTGAAGGATCCAAGCTGGATAGAGGCTATGCAAGAAGAGCTTCTACAATTCAAGTTACAAGAAGTTTGGACTTTGGTGGATTTACCAAATGGAAAAAGGGCTATAGGCACTAAATGGGTTTTCAGGAATAAAAAGGATGAAAGAGGAATTGTGATAAGAAATAAAGTAAGATTGGTTGCTCAAGGGTACACACAAGAAGAAGGGATTGACTATGATGAAGTCTTTGCTCCTGTTGCAAGAATTGAAGCAATTAGGCTATTTTTAGCTTATGCTTCATTTAAAGATTTTGTGGTGTATCAAATGGATGTAAAAAGTGCTTTTCTCTATGGGAAGATTGAAGAAGAGGTGTATGTATGTCAACCACCAGGATTTGAAGATCCAGACTTTCCTGATAGAGTATACAAGGTTGAAAAAGCACTATATGGACTACATCAAGCTCCTAGAGCTTGGTATGAAACCTTGTCAACATATCTAGTTAGACAATGAGTTTCAAAAAAGGAAAATTGACAATACCCTTATTCATCAAAAGGTTTAGAGGTGTTATTTTGCTAGTCCAAGTTTATGCGGATGATTTCATCTTTGGTTCACCAAGATTGGTGCTATGCATGCATTTGAGTAAGTTGATGCATGAGAAACTTCAGATGAGTTCTATAGGAGAACTTACATTCTTTTTGGGATTACAAGTGCAACAGAAGAAGGATGGCATATTTATTAGTCAATGTAACACCCCCAAATTGGGCCGTAGCGGAATATGGGTTGGGGGTGGTACTTCATAGATCAATAGCACAAGATATATATAAGAACGACCATTTAAAAGTCATTTAAAACTGATACATTGGATTTAACAAATTATTTGTTACATAAGCCCGAAGCTTTACTTGTTCGATGTTCAAAATATAAAGATTCTATTCCATCACAAATGTTTTCCCAAAATGTAATGCAACAAATCTTTTATGCATATAACTGCCAAAATAACGACCACTAATGTATCCCTGGTCTTGCACCTCATTGATCTCCTGAGAAAACATTGCTTAAAACGTCAATAATAATGTTGGTGAATTCATAGGTTTGTAAAATGTATAATGTAGGACCGCAAGATTTCCCCATGATAATGCAAAAGATGCAAACATCATAAAATGTGATTACATTTTCCTAAGCTCATGACACTGAAGCTCGACATGTATGAATTGCAATATAAATTGCCAACATTTCCCGTGATGATGTTCTAACCCGCAACATCCTATGTCCGACATGGTATACGTTCGTTGTCCGGCATACCGGCACAGTGAGCATGACTCACCCGAACGGGAATGTCAATCCCAAATAAATCTATTTATAACATTCACGCTCACAACAAGTAATTGACAGTTCATGATAATGGGCTCAGAGGGTTATTGCTACTTAGGCAAACACGTAATCGTAATGTAAAATGTCCACTTACGTCCAATTGCAAAACATGAATATGTTTCTCACTCCAAAACTTGTAAATCATTATAAATGTAAAATGTGGGGCTATGAACTCACCTCGAGTGAATGAATAATCCAAGAATAACAGAAAATGCGTCACAATAATAACCGAATGAACCTAATTAAATATAGGTCGTATAAGTACTAAGCACTTTGATTAACTAATACCACATATAATTCTATATAGATACATTACTATCTAATTGTATTTGTGAAATCATATTTATAACGTACAAACGTTTATAAATAAGATCTTAGTAAAAAGGACGTAACTTTATCGTTTTAAGTCTGTTTCTTACGTTTCTTATGTCCACCGCTTTCGTATTAAGGCGAGTTATCAAAATATTACATTTTCATATTTTAAGTCCTCTAGTGAACAGTACTTTTTACTGGTCATATACTTTTATAAAATTAATCGTCGTAAACTCGTAAATGTCGTATCTTATTCGTTTTAACTCCGTTTTAGTGATTCTTTCGAGCACGTCTTTGTAATTAAAAGTTTTATCTAATTAATGTATTTTTAAAAATGTATCTGATATGAATAGTGATTTTACTATTCATACTTTATAAAATTGTTTTTATAAACTTTAATTATCGTAAACGCGAAAAAATCCATAACTCCTTCGCTATTGATCAAAAAATTATGATTCTTATTGTTTGGAATTCTATAAATAAGATGTCTATCTAAGAACAAAATTATCTATTCATTATATCACGAAGTGTTTGTAATAAGTTTTTATAAAATTTCTTTTATAAACGCGTTTATTATCGTATAACTTGTAAATTACGTATATCCTTCGTTATAAGTCTGTTTTTTGAGTTTCTTACCTTTTTGGAATCCTCATGACGTGTAGTACTTTATAAAAATATAAAATAAATACTTTTATTTTCGAATTAAAACAGAATCCTTTGAAGTTTTTACTAAAATATGTTTAAAACTAGTTTTTATAACTTTTTAGTTTAACCACTTTGTTACAAGTCCATAATAACAACTTATATCACATGTATTACATCCTTAGGGTCCCTAGTCCATGATTTGTCCATATATTGTCTAAGAATCACAAGATCCTTATGTCTTACATTTCTTTTTGTTCATGAACTTTTATAAATACACTTTTTTGGTAACTTGGTTATTATACACTTTTTTATACATAAATACCACTCTTTTACGTTATTATACTTCCTTTATAACTGATATTTAATCCATATAACTATGTAAATGTTTACCAAATCATAAACAAAGTGTAAAAATCCATTTTTACTAGTAATTTAGTTCCTTAGATGTGACTAACTATACAACAACATTAACATATGATAAATCGACTAAATACTAATAGATTAATGTTTTTAGAATAACCTTATATGATCTTTGGTGATGATAAATATGTTCTAAAACCCTTGTTTTAGCAAACAAAACCCTAGCTTCTAATTCAAAAGAACTAATCATGTAAACCCTAATCTTTGACATTCTTGCTTTAACACTTGTAAACTCCAAACCAAACCTTCTAACACCTTAGGATATCTTAGATATGTTGTAGGATTACTTGTAAATGTTGTAGATAAAATTTGTATGGTTTATTTAGGGTTTTGAATGTGAGTCGTGGCACATTTTTTTTTTTTTTTTTTTTTTTTTTTTTTTTTTATTGCTAGGAGCAAAATGAATGAGAGAATGGAGAGAGTTTTTACACTAAGTATAAATGAAGATGTGTATGTTCTTAATCTTAGTTGTTCTCAGCTTATTTACCATGAAGACTAGTCAAATACATAAGGAGGGTCTTAAGGAAGTCTTTGGTCCATTTCACTATTAGGGCTAGTAAGATGGAGCTCTTGGTTCCCTAAGTTGGATATCATCCCATGAATTCAAGGAAGAGTGTTTAAACTAGAAATATCTTTGTATTTTCATCACCATATCCGGCCATATATACATACATATAATGAAATTTTGTAATTTTTGTGTATTGGGTACAATTCAGGGTATTTGTGAGTGCTAGAAACGTTTTGGTGGTTTCGGGATGCCTAACGTATTTTTATCGTGAAACGTAAACACTGTACGTAACCAATCAAAAATAAAATGTTGCAATTTTTAATAATTATACATCTAAATAAATATCTAACACTTTTCTGATGTAAACATTTAAATTGTTTGATGTACGTTTACATTTAACGGTAATTTTTAGCTTACGCGAATTAAACTTAAAGATTTCAATTTAAAACAACATGACGTACAATACTGAAAAATAAAATTGTGAATTTATGACGTCGTACAATGACCCTAAATAGGGGTGTTTAGTCTTCCCCGGTTAAAATGAGCCTTGTCTCAAGGCTTAAGATTGCTGGGCACTTAACGTCGGTGCCGGTCTTTGTGAAGAGGTGTGGTATTTCTTCGGGATTGGTCTTCACATTCCCTGTAAACTCAGGACTCTCCTGGAGATCCATTTAACCTTGATGATTGTAATGCGGCTTTGTTTTAATCATTTAACCTAACGATACATGATCTCTACTGGTTCCTCAACAAAATGAAGCTTGTCATTAATATGGAGTCCATCTAACAGAATGGCTAATTGTTCATTGGCATAGCACTTCTTCAATTTGGATACATCAAACGTATTATGAACCCTGCTCAGCTCTTGAGGAATCTCAAGCTTATAAGCAATGGATCCAACCTTTTCTAACACTTTGAAAGGTACAACATATATGGGGTTTAGCTTCCCTCGTTTTCCAAAACGTACTACTCCTTTCTAAGGAAAAACCTTAAGCATAACACTTTGAAAGGTACAACATATATGGGCTTACGCTTTAAATCGGCATAACTCTTTTGTCGATCACGTGCGGCTTAAATTCTTTTCTTGATCTGAATGATTTTCTCAGTCGTCTCTTGAACTATTTCTGGACCAGTGAGTTGAACTTCTCCAACCTCAGCCCAACAAACAGGTGAACGACACTTTCGACATGATAATTGTGGTTCAAAACAGATATACAAGCTTAATGCTAGCGTGATAAACTATTGTTATATGAACTCGACTATTGGCAAATCGGTTAAACCCTATCCTTTCCCAAAGTCAGTTACATAAGCAGCTTCATTCCTCAAGAGTTGAATAGTCTCTCACTTTTCCCGTCAGTTTGGGATGATACACAGTGCTCATATCGAAATTCGTACCCAAGGCCTTCTGAAGTGACCTCCAGAAATTTGATGCAAACCTAGGGGCGCGATAAAAAATGATTGAGACGGGTATCACATGCCTTGTGACTACCTACTTCAGGTACATTCTTGCCAATTTTCATGGGGATCGGTTCCCTCATTGGTACGCAATTAAGACTTAGTGAGTCGGTCGACAATACACCCAAAATGGTGTCGTAAGCCTTGTGAGGCTTGGAAGCTTCGGTGACAAAATCATGTAATACTTGTCCCAATTTCCTATTGAGTATATCGGGTTGCACCAACAAACCCGATGCCTTTGGTGTTCAGCTTTGGACCTTAGCAATGTCAGGACACTTGCCTAACATAGGTGACAATGTCGGCTTTTCATTTTGGGCCTCCAATATTGATATTCTTGTCTTGGTACATCTTGTCAGAAACCCAGATAGATAAATGTAATTTTGACTTGTGGGATCGAGCAATGATCACAGTCTAAAATCCATAACAGGGTAACCAACTCCAGCCATTTAAGATAGGAGTCTCCATCAGGCGGGGTTTAAATTTTGCCGTTCTAAGTTTCTCTAGATCCTTTGAATTTTCAATCAACATACCTCCAACATCTTTGTTCTTGATGTTCTCTGGTTTCTGTGCTTCAGTCTGAGCATTCAAAATTTATTTGGGGAGATTCAAACCAATAGTCATGACTAAGGCTCGAACCCGTAATGGCTTATTCCGTTCTTTACGGCTTAAGGCATCGGCCACTACGTTTGCTTTCCCCGGGTGGTAACGTATTTCACAATCATAATCGCTGAGCAACTCTAACCAACGACGTTGTCTCATGTTCAGCTCCTTTTAATCAAGAATGTGTTGTAAACTCTTGTGATCTGTAAACACCGTACACTTGGTTCCATACAGATAGTGTCTCTAGATTTTTAAAGCAAACACCACTGCACCAAGTTCCAAATCATAAGTCGTATAGTTCTTCTCATGAATCTTCAATTGGCGTGATGCATAAGCAATCACCTTCTCTCTTTGCATCAACACAGCGCCCAAACCTTTGATCGAAGCATCACAGTATACGATAAAATCTTTGCTTCATTCAGGTAAATCTAGAATTGGTGGACTACACAACTTCTGTTTCAACAGTTGAAACGCTGCTTCTTGTTTGTCGCCTCAAACGAACTTGACCTTCTTCTGAGTAAGCTTGGTCTTTGGCTTGGCGATCTTTAAAAATCCTTTGATGAATCTTTGGGAGTACCCAGCAAGACCTAAAAATTACCGAATCCCCGTTGGCATTTTAGGAGATGCCCAATCTTTTGTGGATTCGATCTTGGCGGGATCCATGTGAATGCCTTGACTATCAATTACGTGGCTAAGAAATTGTACATTGGGAAGCCAAAATTCGCATTTAGAGAATTTAGCGTATAACTCCTCTTTCTTATCAATTCCAGTATTGCTTGAGATGTTCTTCGTGTTCCTTCTTGTTCTTGGAGTAGATAAGAATATCGTCAAGAAAGACAATCATAAATTTATCTAAAAATGGCTTGCACACATGGTTCATGAGATCCATAAATACTACTGGTGCGTTTGTCAAGCCAAATGGCATAACTTGGAACTCATAATGACCATATTGTGGTTTGAATATGCAGTCTTCAGAATTCGTCTTCCCGTACTCGTATCTGAGTTGATAACTAATCGAATAGTCTTCTTAAAATTAACATGGATCCTTGTAGCTGATACAAATTTAAAAATCGTCGATCTTGGGAGGGGATAACGATTCCTTCACGTTAGCTTGTTCAACTCTCGGTAGTCGATACACATTCAAAACGATCCATCCTTCTTTTTGACAAACAAGACCGGAGCTCCCCAAGGTAAGGAAATGGGTCTTATGAAGCCCTTGTCAGAAAGTTCTTGGAGTTGGTCCGATAATTCCTTCATTTTAGACAGGGTCAACCGATAAGGTGCCCATGCTATAGGTGCAGCACCAGGTATCAAATCAATTTGGAATTCCACTTGTCGAGTCAGAGGGAGACCGGCAAGTCTTCATGAAAACACTTTCTAGGGAAAGTTTCAATCGATCATTACGTCCTTCTAAGTCGCTTCTTATCCGACTTTAGTCTTAGTCTCCTTTGTAGTAACATGTGCCAAAAAGATAGGACATCCTTTTAGCATGTACTTCTGTATTTTAGTACACGAGATGATGTTCAAACGAGTCGTTTCCCCGGTCGCTTTTGTCTCTACGAACAATCAGTGTTTCATTTTCCAGGATACAAATGATTTTCTCGGCACAAACGATGACAGCTTGGTACACTTTGTCCAACAATCCCATGCCGATTATGACGTCAAGACTACAAGTTCTACGGGCATTAAGTCTATGTTGAATGGGTGATTTAAGAAATTTAATGTACAACCCCGAATGATAGCGTTTAACCCAATTATTCTCCCGTCAGCTAGTTCAACATCATAATAATGATCTAAGGTAGATGGTGTGATATCAATTTGGGAGCTAAATGCAGTAGACACAAAGCTTCTATCGGCACCAGTATCAGATGTCGACTGAAGATATCGGTTGTTTAGAAGGAACATACCCATAACGACGTTTGAGTCTGAGTTTGTCCCTACATGGCCTACCGCATACACTTTTGCTGGAGCATTTCCATTTCCACCTTGGTTACCACGGTTGTTGTTTTTCAGCTTTGGACAATCCCTCTTGAAATGTCCCTGGGCTCCACATTTATAACAAGTAGGTTTCTGACCTGCTCTAGTGCCCCTTTGGTTGTTAGCAGTGTTGGCATTTACAGTACTCCTACAGTTACACGCCAGATGGCCAACCCTGTTGCACTTGTGACATTTTGGAGCACATTGACTGTCATGGTGATAGTTGCATTTTGAGCACAGAGGTTTGGATCCTCCGTAAGGTTTCTTCTCACCAGACCCTGCAGCATAAGCTCTGCCAGTGTTTTGCCTTTTGTTCTGTTGTTGTTGTTTGTTATCATCTTGCTTTCTTTTGTTCTCACTCTGTCGGTCAGCAAAAGTACGGATTTTCTTGTCCATCAGCTCAGTTGCAAACTCAATTGCATCCTGCATGGTTTTTGGCTTAGATGCCATTACACTTTCGTGAATCTGTACGGGCTAAACACCGAATTATTTCTTAATCTTGATTTGACTCTTTCAGGAAACATCCTAGCACACATCAATGCCAGTTCTTGAAAACGTTGGTTATAGCTTACTACATCGGTGCCTTTAACCTTAAGATTCCACATCTCAACCTCCAGCTTCTTAATCTCGCCTCTTAGGCAGTACTTGTTAGTCATCTTCTTTTTCTAGTTTGTCTAAGTCATTGCCTGAGTAACATCGTGACCAACAGTCTTAACATAGGAGTTCCACCATGTTAGAGCACTTACAAGAAGAGTACAAGTGGAAAACTTGATTTGGTTTTCCACAGAGTAGTTGCTTATACAGAACACAGTTTCCATTCTTTCAAACCACTGTGCCAACTCAATGACTCCTTCATTGCCCTTAAAGTATAGGGCATTTTCATTTCTTGAAGTTTGGGTAAGTGCACTCACGAGCAGGAGGAGCTTGCCTCCTTACACCCGTGACTGATATTATGGCTGTCATCACATTCATTGCTTTCTGTCAGCGTCTCGTGCTGCTAGTGCATCAACAACACCTTGATAAATCAATGCCTTTGGTTGAGAATTGGTGACAGATTTGGTGGTGGGAGTTGTTATGGCTGGTGTTGACCTTGTGGCTCTTTTTGGTGTCATTTTTTTCAAATCACAAGAAAATATAATACAGTTATATTTCATAAAATCATAACCATGACATGACATATGTAAAATAACTAAATGAGATCAATCACATAGTGACTTACAACAGATTGAAATTACAATGGTGAGTAACTAAATCGAATTCATTAATATATAAAATTCGATTTAAAATGACATAATCCAACCATTCCATACATAATCTGGAAAAACATACATGGTCGGTTCAGATACAAAATGATCACTACCCTTAGGTTACAAAAGGAAATATAAACAATCTAAAGCCTTAATACCAGGGAGTTACCCGTAATACTTCGTAGGCTATATACAAAATAGCTAAAACATAACAACTCTAAGAAGAACTATCGGCCTCTTCCGGTATCTCAGGCTGTGCTGGACCGCTAGCGGGTCACTACTATCCCTATAGTGTTGTCACTTGTATCTGAAGTATACTTATCAGTCTCAATGTCTCCATATGTTGTGCCTGTCGAGCGCGGTCTGCTACTCGCAAAGCTGCAATCTCTGTCTGCTGAGCTAGCACTATAGTCCTCAGTGCTCTCACCTCAGAAGGGGCGGTGTCAATAGCATCCATTGACCGTCCCCAGGCCTCACGGGAAATTATGGCCTCTCTCTCCATGAGTAAAGTAGTGTAAGCATAGGAGCGTATATTCTTTGTAGTAAGTTGAGCCGACCGCTCAACACTGCTCTAGCATCTTGTGCCTCATCAAGTCTCCCATATATCTCGTCTGTGTCCTACCTAACCATAGTGGCAAACTCTGTCATCCGTCGACCTAACTCTATGTCATCAGTCGTTGGTGCCCCTGGCATGCCCTCAAGCATCTCATCCCAAGTGTCTGTAATCCCATAACCAACATCTCTCTCAGGGTCACGTCTGATCTTATCTTCCAAAATGGCAACAAAACCATAATTTGCCCTAAAACCTCTAGTAGGTCTAGCAGTAGGTGCAGATGAACTCTCACCGACCTCATATCTCAGACCTAGAGCAATACACAACCTCTTCCGAGGTGGTAAACAAAACCTGGGCAAATGTTCGCTCTACGGTCAAGTAGACGGTAAAGTCAAAGGGTGGTGATGATTATAAACAACCAGGAATTTTCTATCAAACCTATTTTTACTATTATCACAATTTTACGGGAAATTTTTTTTTTTGCTTTATTACATTACTTGTATTGTTAATATCTCAAGTATGTACATGTTAACTAGCATAACTAGAGACGAGCTCACGAAACCTATCTATGGCAATCTGTCTTCATATATGACAGTAAACATCATAATATATCAAGTCAATATCATAATATCATTTTTACAAAGTACATTATTCCTATAATGTACCATTCGCAACGTTATATCAAAACGGGCTTTAAACCGTTATCGGATGCCTCTAAACCCTAATTCCATGAAGGATTAACATCTAAAGTGAATGCACAAGCTACTAAAGCATATGTACAAGCAATATAACATCTCATTTGAAATATAAAATCTCTCCAAGTCAAAGTACAAGTCCTTAAAAGCACAATGTACAAGTCATTAAGCATGATCTCCAAAATAGCCGTTTTACCTCTGTTTTTATTCTAATTTCTTCACCATCACTTTTGTACAAGCTACTACACTCATTCTACAATGTATAAACCCTAAATATTCTATTCATAAGCTTTCATACATCTTTTTACACTCAAAACCCTAATTCAAAACCCTAAACCCTAAAACCGAGCTAGTTTCTAAACCATGACTCGTTTCTTCATTTTTATCCATTGTAAACCTAAAACAATACTTAAATAAGTTATAATAACATAAATTACAACATTCTCAATCATAATCCATTATCATTTCATCATTCTACTTCAATTATACAAGAAACAAATCCAGAAAACCCTAATTGTGCCCTAATTGGAACTTTGGACCCGTTTACTCATTTTCTACCCGTTTTAACCCAAACCACCTCTCAAATTTTTATTATAATCCTTAATATAAGCCTTAGGATCAGTAACCTATCATTCTTAATCAAATGTACATGAATTACAAGCTAGAAAACTCGACCCGAACCCTAGTAAGCCCTAAATGTACCCGTATACACCTTTCTTTCATTTTAATCCATCCATCACCACCCTTAAGCTCCAAGGCTTCTAGAAAACCCTTTGTCCCTTGTGGTTTAGCCGTGGCCTTCAAACACCCCTTCCACACTTCCTATCTAGTTTCTAGCCTTGCTAACTCATCCCATAGCTCTTACACATCACCTTGTAGCTTCCATGAATCATCTACTCCAGTTCCAAGCCTTAACCACCAAGTTTTCTTGGCCTCCAAGGTGGTTCGCACCTATAAAAAGGGTAAAAACCCTTTCATTTCAAATCACACCATCAATCTTTCTTTCTAATCATCAATGGAGTCCAAGGTCTGATCAAGGAAGTCATAAGAAGTCCCAAGAGAAGAATTCAAGCAAAGAAACCAAGTCTTGAAGCCCCAGAGTTGTTATTATAGGCGTACGAAGCTAAAAGTCTGGATTTCGACCCATACGACCCATTTTCCTCCATTGTTGATCTTCGAAGCTCAAACCCAGGTTTCTTATGATCCATACCTGCTCCTACATTCATATAATTTTCATATGATCATGGTTGAACTCTTGTTAAAACCTTTTATCTCAAATTCTAGGCGTTTTACCATTTTGATCCAAAACCAAAATCCTAAACCCTAATTTTGTGTTTTTCTTAAATCTAATCGTTATAATGGTTAAATGTTGTTATAATTCATCTTAACTAATGTTAATATAACAACTTTATTGATTATTGAAAGAATTTGAATTAAAAACCTACGCGTTTTCGTTATTAAACCTTAAAACGACCCGTTTTAATTTCTAGCTTAACGAATCTTTATTTTGAACTTTTGTTACGTTAAACCTTCATATTTTAGCTTATATTAATAAGCTATAACCTGTAAATTACTTTTCATATTGAAAAATATCATTATTATGGATTTTGGACTTGTTTTGTAAATCATTTTCATATTGAAAAATATCATTATTATGGTATATACTATAACTTTTGAAAACTTATAAGTACAAGGACTATTTTTGCCATATTTCTAAAGTTATAACTATAGGGGTCTATTATGTTACTTTCCAAAGTACAAGGTTTACTTTGTACATATTTTAAACTAGAAGGACCAAACTTGTAAAAGTGAAAACTCCAAGGGTATATTTTGCCATTTTTCATTCTTAAGGGTCTAAAATGTAACATTTTGAAAAAGTGTAGAAATATGTTCAAAACCTTATAAGACATAACTTTAATTAACGCTTGACGTGCTTATCATTTCCAGTTATTAAGCAAGACGCTTAAAACCGGTTATGTTATAACTATTATATAATTCATCATTAATGTGCTTTTAAAAATCCTATCCCGAATCTATATCGCACCACAATACTAGGGAGCTTCATATTAAGGGGTTTCACCTTAGTATTACGTTCTGACTGAGTTATTAGATTTACGATTTAAAGTGCCCTAGCTCCTCAAACGTTTACTAAATGACCTCTGAATTATGATGGTCCGAACGGTGATACGATAATTCCAAACTCTCCAATCAAACTCATAACTCTTTGAACCAAAGTTCTAGAGTACAATCTTCCTAAGACTTGACATATTTACTCAGGTTGCGTGACATGGCTGTTTACTATCATTTTGCTATATCAACCTTCCCTGTTAAGATTGTGATAAGGTCATCAGCTTTCATTTTGGAATATTTATTACAACTACCTATCAGGTGAAGTTCATAACCTCGCCTTTACTTATTTACATGTTTTATAAACCCGCGAGGGGGATACATGCTTGTTTACAAACTCTTTTACATACTCATTTATTTTATAACAATGTGATTACTTTTCAAAGACTTAATAAGTTCATAGCCTCACTTTTAAATCTCTTATATTTTATAAACCCGTGAGGGGGATACATGCTTAAACCATGAATACAAGTGTTTTCTAAATGTATGCTATCCAGATATGTATGCTATCTAGATATATTATTGCCTAAGTAGCTTCCAGTGCCATTATTTCCATATCATGAACCATTAATTGCTTACGAGTGAGCGCGAATGTTGTGAATAGATCTATTGGGGGTGACGACTCCCGTTTGTATACCCATTCATAGGGTAGCCAAACGTACTATATTTGACCTAATGGGTAACCTTGGCAAGTTACCTTTTCCATGGGGACATTTGTTCCTCAACCAATGTCACTACGGTGATTTTCCCTGTTAACGTATTGGTGTCATGAGCTTAGGTGCAATAATAATGTTACCATTTTTCTATGATAATTGTATTCGTTGCAATTATTACCATTATGATGACTTGCATTCAACTGTTCTCCATAATAATGCTGTTCTCCATGATAATGTTGTTTTCCATAATAATACTATTTTCCATAATAATTATGCTCGTGCAATTATTACACTATAATTTGTATTCAAACTATTTACCATAAACCTATGAATTTCACTCAACCATTGTGTTGATCCTTTTTAGCATGTTTATCCCAGGTAATTGAGCAACTTATGGCATGGAGTGGCATGGACTTGAAGATGGCTAAAACTTGTTATCATTCACATTTTATGTTTCTAGATTTTGGGACCTGCCTTTGTAAAAATCTAATTTTAAATGAATGATAACGTATCTTTTAAAAACGTCTCTTTTGAGTCGTTTTCTATGATTGTGCATGTGATTCAAGAAGTAATACCCCAGATTAGCTTCCGCTTCTATATTGTAAAAATGGGGGTGTTACAAATTGGTATCAGAGCTCACGGTTATAGAGAACAAGGGTAAAACCTTAACTATAACTACTTTTCTTTTGCCATCAATGTCCTCCGTGCCACTACATTCCCTGAATTGTGAAGATGCCACTACTTTTTCCGAATAGTATGTAAAAATACATAACTACTATACTATTATATAAATAACTTATGTTATTTACACTGAGTTGTTATACAATCATGTCTTCGTCTTTCCTTCCGAGAAGATTTCATCACCTAAAGACACTAAAACACCTATATCTCCATCTTCATCAGTAGGATCTTCATCACTGGTTAGGTCAACTACACCACCACTAATCTATCTCTTTAATGAGTCTATCTTTACGGAGTTAGATAATTCGTTATGAATCACATCACGACCACTAGGAAGTGAACCAGACCCCGAGGAACCTAATGAGTCAAATGCCTGCTAGAATGTTCATCTCTGGATATCCTTCATGATTATATATAGTTCATCATCAAGAGTCTTCTGAACAAGATCCAAGAACTCAAAGGAAAACCACCAGATTAGATCTGTGTCGTTTACAGCTTTCTAGAATTCAACCACTGGATGTATGATATAAATAATGACGCTTGCCAAACTTTGTAAAATACATAGACAAGTTGTTTATGATCTAATACAGTGGTGATTCCATTATACCTCGTCATTTCATAATACCAATTATGTGTGTCGAGATTATTTATCCTATATCCTGAAGTATGATATCTTTTATTCTCTTACCATTCGATTTTCTCAAACCTTTGTATCTAAGCCTCCTATTGGATCACTCAT
Source organism: Tanacetum coccineum (assembly GCA_026074375.1). Taxonomy (NCBI): domain Eukaryota; kingdom Viridiplantae; phylum Streptophyta; class Magnoliopsida; order Asterales; family Asteraceae; genus Tanacetum; species Tanacetum coccineum. Next base: position 546 of record BQNB010005781.1, on the reverse strand, counting down.
TTCATTATTTCCGTGTCTACCTCTCGAAGTCTTAAATTCTAAAACTTTCCGTTGTATCCTGCAAAATCAAAGAATGATCATAAGTCTTTTTGTTATACCTTAATATGTATCATTTTATTCTTATTTTGTGTTGTCTTGAATATGTTGATAGATGCCTCCCAAGAGAACATCATCATCTGCAACACCAACTATGACTGAGGTTGCCATCCGGAAACTGATTACTAATGGTATTACTCCCACTTTGGAAGCATAAGATACTACCATGGCAAATGCTGACAATCCCAATAGGAACACTGGACCAAGAGAAATTCCCGTAGCAAAAAGAGGAAACTACAAAGAATTCATAAGCTGTTAACCTTTCTACTTCAATGGTATGGAAGAAGCAGTTGGCCTCATTCGCTAGTTTTAGCGAACTGAACTGGTATTTTCTAGTAGCAACTGTGCCGAGGAAAACTGATTGAAGTTTTACATACATATAAAATAATATACTTATAGAGAAATTAAGGAAATCCCCAAGTATCCCTTAGACAATTCCACTCACAAAGA